>PVIJ01000395.1:213610-301923 GCA_004024925.1 Scalopus aquaticus | reverse complement strand
TTGAAAGTTTAATTATTTTAATTTGTCTCATTCATAGTCCTTCCCTATAAATCAAGTTCTTTAATAATTAAGACACTATAAAAGTAGATGTATATTAATTCTCCTAATTTGGGGGTGTTATTCATTAGTATCCTATGAATTCACTTGAACAAATAAAAATACCTATACCTTGGTTGCCTGCATTTGCACACACACACACACACCTTAATTTAATCTGTATAGCAATCTTAAATGGTAGATCTAATTTTCCACTTTTTGTGTGACCATCAGGCTCAAAGTGTTTATGGTGACCGCAAATTAGCTTATCTTTAAGTGCAATAGATTTATAGAAATACGAGAACATGATCTGTGTTTTCAAAGAGCAGACTTTTTTTTCCTTACTAGGGAGCTAAAAATATATGTAGGAGAGACAAATTAAAGATAATTTTTTTTACAAATGAAAGAACATTACAGATAGTTTCAAGAATACTTACATAGGCACAGTTTCAAAAGGAAAGATTATTTGAGGTGAAGAGATTGTGAAGAGATTGAGGTGATGAGAGATTGTTTCATAGAGATGACAGAAATTGAATAAGGATTAAAAAGGTAGTGAATGTGAGGCAGAGACAATGAAGAAATGGCAAATATTAGGTATATTTAAAATAGATTAAGAATAAAAGGATAGGGAGTGTCCAGAGCATTGGAAGAGAGAGAACTAGAAAAGTAGTAATTGTGCCTTAACGTCATCTGTATTGAGTCATGCCATTTTCACAACATCACTTTGAGTTGTTTTTACCCTCATGTCACTGATAATGAAACTAAGGTTCTGAATGTTTAAGTTGTGCAAAGTCACATAGTAGCTTTTGACTGAACCAAAATTAAAACTAGTGACTAGATATGTAGGCCCTGTTTTTGGCTATTTTGAAATATTGTCTTCCATGATAAAAATAGTGATCTGCCCCTTTTCTAAACATGTAAAAGAGTTAGTAGGGTGTGAACATATAATGATTATTCGTTTCCAGTAAGTCTCTTTGTTTATATCATTTAAAAGTTGATTAACAGCAAATGCTTGATATAAACAAATACTTGAAAGAAAGATTTTAAAATGATCTTTGCTAAAGATTTTAGATAATCTTAAAAAATGTATGTAGGGTATGTGAGGGTTAAAGGAAGGGAATGAAAAAAAACATGGGAATAGCAAAGAATCAATGATTAAAATAAAACAAACATCTCATTTATTGCCACATAAGTAACTTATTGGATATGAAATATGCATTGATACCCTTGCACTGGGTAGGATAACCACATTGGGTAGTATAACCACACAAAATACATAAAAATTTAAAAGAGATGTATGAAATTCTAGATACTGCTGAATGAAAACTAAATTTACTTTAACAAAATAATTAGTCTTCAGAGGACTTTTCCAATCTCGAGACTGTTGCTTTCCCTAGAACTGTTAAAATACCTCACTGCATAAAAATGAGTGAAAGTAATATATCTGCCTATAAAAGAACTGATTAAAAAGTGGCTGGGCACCTACGGATACAGTAATCCTATTAAATGTTAAACTTCAATGTGTCAGTGAAAACTTTGAAGTTAATATTTCATTAGGATAAAAAGTGAAAGAACCAGGAAAAATAAATACTGATATTTTTTACTGCTTCCTTTATCTGAATATATTTTCTTTGTCATTGAATTCCTAGTAGACACACACACACACATATATATATATATGTATATATATATATATACACATATATATATATATATATATATATATATATAGAAAAAGCAAATAGATTCATGAAAGATCAATTTGGACAACCTATTGCAATAAAGGACAGCTATTACTGGAACTATTTTAAACACATTACTATTGTTAATTTTCTTCCTATTCTGAAATTAATAATAACTAAATAGATGAAATCTAGATTTCTCCATACACACAACACTCACACACACGAGCTATTGTACTTACTTTTAGTCACAACACCTTCTAAATGAATGATGTTGGGATGATCAAACTGCCCCATGATGCTTGCTTCCCCCAGGAAATCTCTCCGTTGCTTTTCAGTGTAGCCTACTTTGAGGGTTTTGATTGCCACGGGTAATTCTCTTTTTCCTGGAAGTTTCAAACGTCCACTACAAACTTCACCAAATTCACCTTGTGATAGAGGAAAAAAAAATCACAAATTCATCTGAAGCCCTTATTTTAATAATACTTTAAAGCACTCTTAAAATATTAAGGTTTAGACAAAGGTAGTTAAAAGGGGAGCCCAACTTTGTTATGTTAATAGAATTAAGTGGTACATTGGGGAAAATTATCCCCCAGATGATCATAAAACTCTTTGAGGGTCATTAGCTTTATCCAACTGACCTTTAATAGACTTTAATAGACTTTAATAGAAAATGATAGAAAGAAATTAAAAGCAACTGATTGAAAGCCACTTCGTTCTTTCTCCTTCTTTTGGAGTGCCATTAAAGAGACAAGGAACGGAGAAAAGGTTATTAATACAAAAAGGAAAAAAAAATTAAGGAAGAGATGATTCATAAACAGAATAATTGGTACTTAAATATGTAAGTGCTTTTGAGCATTACAAATTATATATATAATATATGGAATATATGTGGTATATAATAAGCTACAGGTGGCAAAACACCATGCTTAAATATATAAATATATAAATTTTTTTCATAGATAATGTTTTTTGTATCATAAATCAGACACATTAGCTGGTTTAAGTATGAGCTACACAGAACATAGCAATAAATTATGATCAATTTTGGCCTCCCTGGTGGCGCAAGGGTTTAAGTCCCAGACTATGAAGCTATCTGCAGCATGAGTTCAATCCCCAGTCAGGGAGATTCCCAAATGCACAGCAGACCTCTCCTGACTCACCTGCTGCTCCCCTCAGCAGTGTATTTCAGTGGATCTGCCTGTTCTGCTCCCCACTCTGTCTCTGGTGAATCCTCTCAATCCACCCCCCGCCCTCCCCCCACACCTCTGGCCTGCGCCCAGATCTTGTATGCATAAATAAATATTTAAAAAATAAATTATGATCAATTATATAGCACTTTGAAAGCAAGTCAGTTACAAAAGATTAAAAGCATTATGTGTTATATCAGTACATTGACATATTACTTTCTATAATATAAACATAGGTTAAAAGTACATGTTCAACACACTATTGTACCTGCTCCAATAACTCTTTCAATTGTGATGCACGAAGCTTCTATTTCCTTGGCAAATTCATGGACAGCTTGATTGGGATCTTCATAGGTATGTGGATCAATGTAGGTTCTTACTCCAGGCAGTTTAACTGTAAAAATAAATGGTCATTTATATAGAAGTACTTATGAAGGCTGAGGGAAATTCTAAACTCATATTAACATGCATCTAGGTCTATAATTCATGGTGCCTAGAAATGGCTGAACTGAGGAAAGATCTTTTCAAGCCATAGGAATCATTTGTACAACTATCTCAACTTTTAGGATTTTAGAATTCTGAATTGCTGGCATGTACAAAACAATAGTTTTGAGTAAGTACGTTTTCCAACAAAAATATTCAGTCAGTCTCTGAGGCAAACTGAAACTTTTTTTTTTTATTATACTAGATGATAAAATGTTAGTGGCTTGTTCGTTGGTTTGTTATCCTCTGTTTCACTTAAAATATCTTTAGAGATGATTAATTTTGTTTTTACAGGAAATATTTTAAAATAACTTTCCTGGTGATTTAACTCAATAAGACTGACAGAGAAATCAAAAGAAAAAGAGAATTTCTACTTTTATATCTACTTCTGTTACTACTTGGCCTTACCCAGGTCTTTAATGTTCCATGAATTTCTGTTTCATCACATCTGCAGACAACTAATATCACTTCTCACAATGTTTTTGAGGATAAATAACATTAAATAAGATAGGACTATAAACATGGACTCATGCTTTGCAGTTTTGTTATGGCTTTAATGATTTTCACTTTTATGGTCTTGACAGAATAACAAAAACAAAAGAAACTCTTCTTGTCATTATTTAGTAAATCAACTCACACTGTACTATTTAAAATACCATAATTAGAATCCAGTTAGGCTCATTTTTAAAGCTCGTTGTTAAAACTTGATATTTTGCATTTTAATAATGTAGTTTATTAAGTCATTTGAACTGAGGTTGCTGCTGTAGAATCTGCTCAGGGAAATTCCTGCTAAAATGCTAGAAGAAGTAAAAACTTGAGATTTATACTGATTTCAATTGGGTAGTGTTATTTAATGATATATTTCTAGTGTATTTATAATAATTAAAATTGGTCTGGAAATTTGGTTTATCAAGTAATAGATTTTAATATTAGGCAAAAATTTTATATTAATAATTATAATGAAGTATGTTTTAAAGAATTCAGCAAACACCCAGATGTTACCTAGGACCAGCTAACAATGCACTAAGTTCACATGCTTTACAGAAATAAAACAGAACACTTACATTTCAAACAGTATTTTTGGTCCATTGTTATAAATCTTCTATGTTGGAAAGAAACTAAATAATAAAATCACCCTAATTTTTGTTTTGATTTTTTTTTTTTTATGATTTGCTTACTGTGCCCATTATGAAAATGCATCTTTTCCTCTTCTGGATCTTGTTTTGCTTTGCTGTAACCACACCGCCTGGAACAGAGTAAGCTACAATTAACCACATATTAAGTTGGTGAATCACATCAAGCCCAGAAGCAAGAAATCTAATTGAAATTATGGCAACCGAAACTGATATTCACACTAGTAGTATGAAATAGCACCAATGGTCTTAGTGGATAAATCATATTTTCCCAACCATTCAGTATCTTAGTTTCAGTATATAGTCAGATTTCAGCATACATCAGACATTTTTCTGTTCCCTTTCTCTTTTGCCTTTTTTTTTTTTAACCACTTTGTAGGCTTCCTTTCAGTATGAACAGACCGTGTCTCTAATCATTTCTTCCTTTTAAGCATCTTACTCTTTCTCGTTTTTTTTTTTTCATGTTTTTGTGTCTTTAGTAATTGAACTGGCTTTTTCCACTTCTATCCCGATCAAATTAACCACAGCTTCCAACTCCCTCAGTTCTACACCACAAATCCTAGTCTTTCTTGTTTTTCTCAACTACATATTATTTTGCAATTCCCTGTCCTCATGTTTTTTTTTTTTGAAGCCCGTCTTTTATTATTTAGAAAAATCTGTCTTTCTAAGGTTCACTAATGACATACTCAGCTCTCAGTCTAGTAAATGAAACCCCAAACCACTTCCCTCTGATGTTTTTTGCTCCTCCCTCCATTTGTGTGAACAATGCCAAAGGTTCTCTGTGAACTTCTCTGGTTCTCACCTCTCAATTCCTTCATTTCCACAGTTTAGTTAATAACTTTATCTCCCTGGTTTAATTATTCTGTGAGCTATACTTTTATTCCTGATAGAAGTATTTTATGACAGTATTCTACTGGCATTCAAGCTCAATATATATGAAAAAGAAATCAGTATATTTCTCTTTTTTCAATCTTGGTTTTCTACTTTATTTTTCTGTTTTTAACATTGATTCCTAATATAGTAGATTTCTTCTTGTATCTTCAAGTATATTAAACTTTACCCTCCTATTGCCAAGATATTTCTCCATGTTTCCAACATTTGCATGCACTGGTTCCTCTACCTTTGATATTTTTCCTATCAATTTTCAATGATCAAAGTTCAGTTCTATTTTCACATTCTTTTTTTGTCTTGATACCCCAATTAAAAGGAGTCTTTCCTCCTCTGAACCTAATAGCTTTCTGTACCATTCTAAAATGTAACATAGTTATTTGAGTATCATTTTTGACTCACTACTTGTTTAATTCTTGAATGGCAAAACCTAGCACTCATCTATATTTCTGCAGTGTCCTAACACGTGACTCAGAGTTCACACTAAAAATATCTGTTACATTAATGAATGAATGAATGAGGGAATGAATGATATGCAATTATGTCTCCACAATGACAAGTATTTGACAAGGGAATATGCTGATGAATACAATACTGAGTTAATGCAGTACAAAATTAGCCACATGACATTAAACAATCAACTCAAATAAAATATTTAAATTATTTTTAGTGCATGTCTAAGGAAGATATTTTCCTATTCATAAGATCTTTTAGCAAAATTGAGTTTATCAAAAATTAAAAAATTAATTTATTTCAGTATAAAGAAATGAAGCCAAAAAGGCAGACTGAAAAAATATTTTTGTTAAGTTGGTTAAAAACTATTGAGTGATGTAAATTAAGTATCCATCAGACATGTACTAATAGAAACAGTTCTTTGATAACATATTCTTAAATTCTGTACATTTTGATACAAAAATTAAACCCATTTTAGTATTATTCCCTCGTATATTATTGCATTTATGCCATAAAAATTAGTAATATAACCCATCTATGTGTCAACTTTTATAAAAATCTATTCATTTTATCATATTAAAGAACTGGCAATTTGTTAGTATAGTTTCAATTTCAAGTAAACTTGAAGTAAAACATTTAATGCATACAGTGTTCTTGGGTAAGGAAAAATACACAATGTGGATTTGGTGACTTTTAAAATTTTATTCATAGTGCTTGCATGCATCATTCAAGAGCCTTAAAGACATTTTTAAATATCTAACCATGATGAAACAGAGAAAAAAATACATAAAATCATAGCAAAATTATATTTGGTTTATTCAAGCTGACATATAACTTATTTTAATCCAATGTTAATTATTTTTCTAGATGCATACTATTCTTTCAATCTTTAATGTGTATGACTTTAGAGAAAAGTTGACACTTTTTTTTTACCAATATTCTAAATATAATTATGTGAAATCATCATGAGATTTAGCTATTCAAAAATACTGACAAAAAATATCTGCTAGAGGAATTCCAAAGAAACGAATAGAGTATACAAGTTTTTATAGTTTACATTAAAAACAAACATCCATTACACCTTTTACTCTCCCACCTTCAAAAAAAGTAAGCTCTCAAAGTTGTATCCTCAAATAGTTCTTATCATTAAATAAACCTCATGTATATTTAAATTGCATGCAAGTTCCTCAGATGACAATGGAAATGAAACTTTGGATCTCATCTAAACAATGATTTGGGAATATCTTGTTAAGAAGTGGTCAACATTTAATACCTAGGGTGAGAGTCTGGAGGGTAATAGAAAAGAGTTGTTTTTGACTCTGGGTATCTCTGGAGTTCTATAACATATGGCTGCATGTCACATTAACATATAAAATTAAGTTCTGGAACCCTCCAAAGCAACATTAAAACAAGCCTCAGCAAGTTACACAACTAAAAGTGCAGCTGGCAGAGACTGGCATTCAAGCAGTTGTTCAGCCTTGCTAGCAACACATTGCAGGAAGCCTGTTCTTTCAGTATCATCTTATCATCTTCTATACCTGCTGCAGGTGCATAATTTTAACCCATCAAATAGTCAATAAATATGTTATTCTGTACATTATTTATGTCTCCTACCTTCTGGAACTGAATTTTTTTTTTCGGAATAGGAAAGAAACAGTTTCTTTTGCTTCAGATCACAATTATTATTATTTTTTATTTATTTATGCATACAAGAACTGAGCTGTAAGCCAGAGGTGCAGGGGTGAGAGGATTCACCAAAGACAGAGTGGGAGCAGAACAGGTGGATCTACTGAAATGCACTGCTGAGGGGAGCAGTGAGCAAGGCAGGAGAGGTCTGCTGTGCCTTGTGGGTTAGCTACCTGGTGGGGATCAAACTCATGCTGAGACTTTCACCCCTGCACCACCAGGGAGGCCCTCAAATCAAAATTTTAATGAGTTTTGATAGCACTGTACTAAATTATATTGTTTTTAATAGAGGAATCAGTTCTTAGTCATTTATACTCATTTTCTTCTAGACAACATTTTTTGTTTTTAAATAGTGGTGGATATGAGAAATTAAACTGCATGTAGACATTATTAATATTCACTAATATTTGTTAAAAAAATTCTAGATGATGCTTAACATGTAAATGTAACAATGACATCAAGATAATTTAAAAATCAATATTTCCCTCCCTACTTATCATAGCATTTGGGTAACACAAGCTTGATGACATTAAAACTAATTAAAAAACTTGTACCATTTAAATTTGGATATTTGAAATTTCCATAAAACATGAAATAGTAAATAATAATCTTTCTGTATGAGAGGATGTGCCAATGAATAATTTAGTTCTTGGGTGTAAATTCAAGATGTGATAATAAATTAGAAGAATGTCAAGCCTTTCACAGTATCAGGTGATGCATAGAATCAGTAATTTACTAAATGACACCCTGATAGTCAGAAAGATGAGTGAATGGGACAGACAAAGGAGAGTGTATATCTTGCTCAACAACAACTTATAAAATAGTCAGATTTTTCTACCTCTTTAGTTTATAGAAATAAACACTGAGCACTTTTTTCACTCTAATTCTAAATAAGTTAGGAGAGGTGTGCAATGGTGGGAGGAGCGCCTTTGCATTTGGTTTCTTTAAGAGAATACTCTCCTGTTCGGAAACAGATATTTTTATATTACTCCTGTATTTTCCAGATTGATTAAGAAATATTTGCCTTTAATTTAAATAAAAATACTCAAAAGGTAACAAGCTACAGCAAAAATTAGAATATATATATATGCATATGTGTGTGTATGTTTATGTGTGTCTGTGTGTGACAATGTGTGTATGTATACTTTGTTTATGGAAAATAAAAAAAATATTTTATGTTAAACCTCCTTCAAAACAATATAGGCCATATATTTCTCCACATCTGCACAGTGTTATATTCTGACACAATAGTGACCTCAATGATTGCATAAGGGTTGTATTTACATATTAACTGTTGAAATCTTGAAAAGAATAAATTACAACTTTGGGGGAAATATTTTTACTTTTCCACTTAAAAACTATCTTCTGTTGAGCGAAGTTAGTCTTATTAAAAATTTAGTTGACTCAACCTCATAAAGAAGTACATGAACATTAATTTATTGACATATCTAATAAAAACTGTCAAAGATTCTTTTATTTTTGAGACAACATGCTTCAATAAGAATGTGAGTAAATGTGCATTAAAATGGAATATTGGGCATTTAGGCTGTCATGTTAGCAGGATCTAAGACACATATATACATCCCTTATTTTTATAAGAGGGTGTTGGGATTTTCAGTTCCTTATAGAGACATTTTGGTCACACAAGAAATGTAACTAGTGCTTCATTATTTAGTGAAAATTCTCAAATGTACTTCTCAAGGAAAATGTACTCATGCTGACCAGCATACTTTCCTTGGAAACTGGAATGGAGTGATAATTATACCAGACAAAATAATAATAGCTGGTAAGTACGTATTTTACCTTCTATAAAGGTTACTAATCATCCTGTGATTAATGGAAATGTGAGGAGCTTTCACTTCTTATTTTATGTTTCATGTACATTTTTTATTTCCATATTCTAAAAAATTACCTGCTTGAATAACACCTTCCAAAATAGAGTAACACATGTGAATTTATAAATATTCCATGAATGATCCCTTTAGTTGCTTTTAGATTTAACAGTAATAGAAAACCTGAAAAATTCAAATGCTTCAGAAAACTCTGATAAATTATAGAACTTTCAGTGTTGAAGTAAATTTTATTGACTTAGAGTTTTGGTATAACAACTGCCACAAAGTAGGACATGTAAGAATTAAGTTTACCTATTTTCAACAAATTTTGTTCAGTGCTAGCATAGGTAATTTTCTATTAATTTTTAAACCACTTCTTGGACATGACTATTGAATTTCTCAATTAGAATAGGTCCACTTAATTTCTCTTAGACTCTGAATTTCCATGGATATTATTAAAAGGGATCTCAGAGTCATTCAGAGTTATATCTTACCGAGCAAGTTTTCAATTAGAATTTAATATATTTTATTTATTACAAATAAGCTTCACATCTGCATGGTACATGGACTTTATATAAATGAAGGTCTAGGACTACTACAGGCCATGACTTTATTCTATAAGCTGTTTCCCAAAATGTGTAAAAGGAAATAGTACTCTACATAGCTCCCTGGCAGAAATCTCATGAAGATGAGTGAAATAATCTTCATTAAGTGTTTAAAAATAAAAATATGCTTTAAATTTCATGAGGCTCTCAGTACATATAGAGAAAGAATAATAGTAAATTGAAAAATTAAGATAATAGTTAATGCTTGAATAAAGTCTCAAGATCATTTTGGTTAGAGAAATTTGTTTTGTGTTTTAATATTTGTCTTGTGAGAGAAGCTAGAGTTTATCCTTGAAGACTCTGATAAAAAATATTTAAAAATGAAAAAAACAAATTTCTAAAAAGGCTGATTTTATAAAAATCACAGATAAATGAAGAGAATATGAATTGCACACCTCTATTTTCATAATAATGAAATAAAATTTATTTTGCCACTTGAACACCTCAGAAGAAGTAGTAAATTACATGAAAACATTGAAAAATGAAAACTAATGAATAAAGAAAAAAACCAACATAAGTTTGAATTTAAGAAGCGAGCAAAAGCTACTTTGGAACAAAGGGATCTTTCATATGGAATTATAATAAAAATTAATCCATGAATATACATTGTTAAGTACAAACACGAATATCAAGGGAAAATGAAGATATTATTTTAGAAACTATACACATTACTATCTTAAAACAATCAACAAGTCATAAAATATATTTTTTTCTTGTGCAATGAGACAATAGTGTGTTAAGCCAGCTGAGATGGCATGAAGTCAAAGATCAGTGATAAAACATATCTTTGCTCAAAATGTAGTAGTCAGCGGGATAGATAATTAAAAATTAGGCATTTGGATTTTATTCAGAAATATTGCAGATATATCTTTTATCACTGGGCAAATTGCAGTCAAACCGACAAGAATATTTAAAATATCAATGTTACGTATAGATTTCTTAATCAAATGGACAACTATAGTGAGGAAAAATAATCTGAGCTCAAAGGTGGCAATACATAATAACTAGTTATATTTTATAAATGACACACCATGCATTTGAACAAGAATGGGACACAGTTTTCTGATGGGAAATATAACGAAGTACTACTCAACATTCAGGAGCTTACAGAAGTTTAAATACAGTTGAACTGTAGAACAAAAAACCTACATCAATAGTACTAAAATTATGCTTTTCAAACCACTAGATTTACACGAGGTTTAACAAGGTGTCTCAAAAAATCATTGTATTTACAGCAGGCAATTTTATTATGCATGTGTGTAAAATTATTCATCTTATCCTTTAATTTACATTATCTTTTTTTTAATTTTGTACACCTTACTCTAAACAAATCATGTCTTTGACTGAAATGACATAAACACTTGAAATTATAAAATATAGATTTATAAGGCATGGCAATAAAAATATTTTTAGCTCCCATCCTTGCCCAGTAATAATGTTGGACAATTTTCTTAATGTCCAATTCTACCTAATCTCAATTAAAGTTGCTTCTTTTGTTTTAATTTATTTTAAACTTAGAATATATTTTTAAAAATTCTGACTCCTTCCTAAATGTTTCCATGAAAACTTGACATTTTTATGGGTATCTAAGCATATTTGTGGCTAATCATTTTTTTTTTTTTGTACTCACACACAAGCACACTCACTGCCCTACAATTACTAATTATATGAAGAAAGATAATAGGAAAAATTTTTAATAACACAGATTTCCTGGTGTTCTTTGAAGGAAGTATTCTGCCTCCCCACTTTTTCCTGTTTCTTATTTTTTTATGTTTAACAAATTCTTAAAGCCAACTACACAAAATTAGGTTACAAAACTTCATAACAAAATTTTTCAGTGACCTTGATCTGAAGTCTTGTCACCTAACTTTGTTTGTATAATCATGCCAACATTTCATAATTACCACATAAATAATTTTCAAAGAACATTCAATCATCATCATTTGTGAATAAACACATTTATAATTATAGAGCAGAGGCTTAGACATTTTGAGATCTTTGAATTTCATTATTTTCCCCTTTTTGAAATGCCATTCATGAATGTATGTGTGATCAGCTTTGCCCATAAAATATAACACATAAACATTAAAAGTGCCTACACAGAGAAAAATATACTACTTATTTAAAAAAAATATTTTAAATCTGGCCCAAGCTACGTTTTGCTAACACTCTTTCTAAGCCATGGCAATGAATAATCGTTGAGGTACAGTTTAAGTTAAGCTTGCATGTCAGACTGCTTTTATTTCAAATGTACACTCTTGCTGCTACAGAGATTTATTTCTTAAAATAACTATGTTCAAGGTCCAAGTCAAATGGGCAATTCAATGACCATTTTTTTTTTTAGTTTTTCACAGAGTAGTAAAAAAATCAATGTATAAAGTTGTGTATTTCATAGTTTAGTCATTGCCAGATTTCCATTTTTTATTTGGAGTGTGAGTGAAGCTCCAGTTCATCTAAGAATTTCTTGAGTAATATAAAATATAAATAATTTGAAAAAATCTATCCTTATATATTAAATTTAAAACTTCTTTTTCAAATACAAAATTTTCAAAGGATTGAGGAAAGATCTCTGAATTATATTAATCTTGGTTTATTCTCTGTCATTCTCAGAAGATCATGGATAACCATTCCACAATTGCTTGAGTCTACACATACATGTATACTCACTCACACCACATTTTTGAATAAATAAATATTAATTTACACCTACAGTATATATATATATATATATATAGAGAGAGAGAGAGAGAGAGAGAGAGAGAGAGCGCAATTTTAAATGCCCAAGAATACTTCATAATTTCTCTAAAGTGCATTTAAGAATATCTTTTTCTTGGCAAATTTTGACTACAAATAAGTTATTATAAAAAGTGGAGAAATTTAGACTCTAACATAAAAAGAAATTATCTTGAATACTTAACTGTTTACAAGTTACTATCGTTACTATCGTCTCAGAATCTCTCTAAATTTTTTAATACAGTTTTCTGTTGTTATGTTCTAGCCTATAGTTTTATATACATGTATACACATATATTTAAGATTTATATTTATAAATAAGTCAGCATTTGTAAACATCTCACTTCATTCCTGATCCCAAAAGTGTGCATCTTTTTCACTTCACTGTCATCAAATTAATATGTGAAATAATTCAAGTTTAAAAAATATTAAGTAACCATTTGCAATTACATGTCGCTCTGTCCTCCAATGCCACCTGTATCCAAAATGAATATAAAAAGAAAATATTCCAGTCATGTTATGGTCATTACATGGTCCTAAGAGACAGAAATGG
Organism: Scalopus aquaticus; assembly: GCA_004024925.1. Taxonomy (NCBI): domain Eukaryota; kingdom Metazoa; phylum Chordata; class Mammalia; order Eulipotyphla; family Talpidae; genus Scalopus; species Scalopus aquaticus. The sequence goes on along the minus strand of PVIJ01000395.1, from coordinate 288,649 downwards.
TGACTTTACCTCAACAGAAGTAGTATTCTACTTCCATGTATGATATGGTTTAATCTTAATGGAACAACAAAAACAGGGACATGTTAAACGTAAACAGATGCTTCAGTCTTACAACTTCCTGGTTTAAATCAGGACCACAGTTAAATCTTTGGAAGAAAAGTATGAATGCTTAACAGAGGATTGATGTGCTACATGTATCTTTTATTGGAAACCATCATGAAATCACTTATGATTCCCCTTAGGGAATCGGTTTCATTCTATTCTTCTGTTAAGGCATAACCAGTGAACAAACTGGTAAAATGTTCACAAATGGAAAAAAAAAAAAAGGAATGCTGACAGTAATACAGATAGGTGGGACATCACATAAGAGTGAACGTGGGAGGGGAACACTAACCATATTAGGCTTGGATGGGCAACAGCGCACAGGGAAGAAGCCCTCCCACAGCCACATTCGCAGCAACTGAAAAGCAAACAAGAGAGCCCAAGATAAGGAAGAGATCCTACTCCCTCAATAGAGTATAAGAAACTATGAATTTAGACAGGTGTCTGCTTTGATTTTCAAAGTCAAAAATCCCTAAATGAGACAATGAATGTTTTTCCACAGTGCCTTACAATAAAGAAGTATTTTAATGGATTTAAGATGTAAAGTGCTACATTAGTTATTTTTATTCTATTTAAAATGCTTAGTCAGTAGGAAATACAATGAGCTAATGCATTTGATTATGCAATTAACCTAGACATACAAATAAAGATATAAGCCCATTTAAATATATATTTTTCTCAGAAAGTCTTGCAATAGTTTTATTTGGAAGACATTCTCAACAGTTATTTAAATATGTTTTGCATTAAACCTACAAATTTAGGAGGGAGAATAATGGTTTGTTCATTTGATCCACTGATGGTAATAATGCACTGTCAGTAGCATTATTTATCAGAGAATACTGAGAATGTTATGCTTACTTGATATGACTTCTTCAATCACTTAATAAAGACTACAGTTTAAATTAGCATGTTCATATTTTAAATAATGCATTTCTAAATATATACTTGCAGAGCGACTATTATATAAAAATTCACACACTATATATAATACATGCATTTTTCTGGATATTGCAATCTGAGTATTCTTTTTAAGTTTTCTACATATTTGTAGTAAAACTATCCAGAAAATAACAAGTAAATTGTATTTTAAAGTGATAGAAACCACATAAACTGATGGTAGAATATAACATAGAAGTTTTCTTGTACTTCAGTGCATTTTCCATTTTTTTATGAATAGCATTTATAATATTTCAAGAGAACTATGGAATGAACTTAATAATGATACCATATACCAGCAGGCCAGGACTTTTGTCCAAAATCTGTTTAATTACTTGAAATGTATCTACTTTATTTTATATCAGAAAAGGAGAAGAAAATAAGATATACACATTTAACGAATTTTGAAATGCTAATGAAGAAGGACAAATATTTCCAAATTAATTTCCAATGGATCTTTTTCAAAGGAAAAGTAGGCAACGCACCATATATTTTCTTTGGAAACTGATGATGCTAAAATTTTTAGTACTTCAGTGTCTGAATAATCAGTCACTAAATTGGGACACTAGTAAAATAAAATGGGCTACTATAACATTTATTTCCAGTATGAATATTCATTGTAGCATATTTTAAAGAAAATGTCAAATAATTATTTTCACTGAAGAGATACTGAAAGACAAAACTGTAGTACAAATATTTAAAGAGTAGGTAAAACATCTGTAACATACTTAAATATTTCTTTAAAATTACATTTATGTCATTAATGGCGTCAACAGTTACTTTCTTGCATAAATTAGCTTTCCTCTATTTCTTTTTGTATCATCACTCAGTTAGGGCTTGGCAAACTACAAAGTATGGACCAAATCTAGTCTAACACTTATTCTGTAACAGTGTTGTTGAAACACAGCCATAGTCATCACTTGTTTTTTTTTTTAATTTTTTCATTTTATATCCTTTACATTATTGTATATTCCCTGTAGGTTTCCCACCACCAATTCACCCGTGAACCATCACCATAGTCCCTTGTGCGCTTTCTCCCCTATTTTGGTCTCTCTTCCTTCCTTCCCCTGTAGAATGTCTCTTATTTATGGTTGCTGCAAGTTTTTGTTTTTGTTTTGTATACTATTTTCTCCCCCTGATCTCTTGTTTGGCTCCCCTATATTCCTCCTATAAGTAAAACTGTTTGATATTTTTCACTTTTTTATGGTTTCTTTAATGCTCTTATAGTAGAGGTAATTGAGTGACTGTATGTCCTGCAAAGCCTATATTTATTATCTGACCTCTTAAAAACAGTTTCCTGTCCTCTTTTCTTACATTGTTGATTTCTTGAGGTGAGGATGATTCCTTGATTTGTTTTATTCTTAGCAGTTTAAACAAAATGAATAATGCGTGAAAACAGCCATGTATTATGGTTACTGTTTTTAAAAAATAGTACAAATTATCCCAACTAGTTATTTTTGTCATTTTTATTAATAATTTTTACTAAGGTAGCATTGGTTTACGATACTGTATATGATTCATTTAATTAAAATATGAAAGTACATAAAATAAAATACTTTTATTTCTATTTCTTGAGTCACTGCTTTAGATTTTGTACTGATAGTTCCTCTGACTTGTTCTAGGATGGCATAAGTAAATTACCCTGGGTAACAAACTTTTTGTGCTTCAATTGACAGCTATAAAATTAAAACAAAAAGCAGCGCTCTTCCCAAGATCACCGACCTGTGATTGTGCAGGTGCCTCTCTTTTTCTTTATCTTTTTCCTAATAAATCTGTATTAGATATATTTTGGGATAAAAGTGATAGCTATTATTCTTAGTAATCTAATCAAAGTAATAGAATAGATTCTCATCATCTCAGAGGAATTTATTCTTTTTGTGATCTATGTAATATTACCATATTAACTATTTGCATTTATAACTAAATAACTAATTCCATTTAGAAAAAGTCATATAAACAGAATGGCCAGTGTACTTAAAAAATCATTTATACAAATACATTTTCTAATGATTTAGTGATTAGAGAACAGTATATATTAATGTTATTAAGAAATTAAAACTGAATTTCCTTTTATATGAACATATGAAAAATAATAGTAATTCCCCAAATAACTCTTTCAACTCTTTTTAAGTAAACTCTGATGCTGTCCCAGTAAAATTTTGACACCAGGTGGTATAAAGAACATGTTATTTTGTTAATCAATAATGTTTGAAGAAGTATAGGTTGAAAATACTTCCAAATCGCAGAGATAATTTGGAAAGAGAAATGAAAATGTGCTAGAAATAGCAGCCATCTAATTGACGTGAGCTATATTTCAGCACTTGCTACACCTGCATTCTATCTGTTTTTAACACCTGGAAGTCTGTCAGTAAATGCATGTAGTTATAACAAGATCATCGCTATCTGAATTTAAAATAGTTTAGCCTTTCCAAGCTTAATATCAAGAAACTGTTGGCCCTTGTTTTAACGAGATATTGGATTTGTCCTTTGGAAGATTAAAATATGATAACAGAAGCTTTCCAGACACAAAGAAGATTCAAACGAAATTATTTTAGCCTGGACTTACACAGAGTTGATCAATATATGAATGAAGTCTGTCAATATCCGTAAGATAATCTCCTTCCAACTGAAACAAGGTGATTATACCTCTGGGGAAGAAATTCTCAAAGATACTTGATCAAACAAGCAAGACTAAAGGTTGGATAAATGATGACTTAAATTAATAAGCAAGAGATCATACAAATGGATAAGAAAACACTGAGATTTCAATAGATAAAAGAGATAAAAGCAAAGAGTGGTGAGTGTTTTCATAAAAGAAGTACTTTAACTAGAAAGAAAATATTTTCAACTTACTATTTAAAGACAAGGCTGTATAGATTACACATTTTAAATAAAACAACAACAATTGACGGTGCTCGGTGCTGAAGAAGATAGAGTGGAACTTGTGTACTCAGACTTGGGAGACCACGTTGAATAATGGTGGAAACACTTTATAAAACAATCTTTTAAATCCTATGGAAGAGTGACTATCTTCACCTTTGACACCATCGTGTAGCAAAATTATTAAGATCAAACAAGCGTAGTCCTGGATGTGTCCATTACTTAATGTGCCGCTTCGTATAAATTCAACATTGATGTAGGTAAAATAATAGACATTATACCACATAGGGCTGCTCTGAAGAATGCCTTGAAGATAATACTTGTAATGCTCTCTGCATTGTCCTAGGTTCACAGTCAGTACTTTAGAAGTTTTTTAACTGTTAAAATTATAATAACTTGGTCTTAGGGCAAAAGGTGGAATATAGATAATATGAATGAGGATGGCCACTGATTTTAAACTAAATGACTAATACACATTTTATAGTTAATAAAATATATTTATGGAGTCTTTTATGCAATGAAAATCAATATGGTATAATGTTATTCTTTTAAATTAGGTAAGAGCTAGTGTGTAGAGAAAAAAATGATTGCTAAAAATTATACCAAGCCTCTAAGAGCTATTGTGTTGTGATATTACATTAGTTAGCATTATGGAACAATTTTAGTTTTCTCTGATTTCACTTTTAGTGATTATTCTGAGTAATTCTAAGAAGAATTCTAGGATTGACATATACAATCCAATCACTAAACCCAAGCTGTAGCTCAGACAAACTGGAAAAATTATTATTATTAATGTTTGGTTTTTTTAAGCCAGATATCTGCTTCATTCTAACTTCTTATTCCTGATCAAAGATTACTATTACTTGCTAAGATATTCTGCCAAAAACTGAGCTATCGAGCACAAGCCACTGGTAGTTAAGATTTGAAACATTAGTGGATCTCTTAGCCTTGCCTGATCAAGTTCCAAGCCTGCCACATTGCATTCTGTGAATAAATTATACACACACACACACAACCCCCCCCACACACACACACAACCACACACACACACACACACACACATAACACATACCCCTAATTCCTAATATTTGGTGTCATTTCCTAATAAGAGCTCCTAATTTCCTTGTAATTTTCTGTGATAAGAGCACTGTTAGTATATTGTGTTCTAGCATTTGATCTTCAATCCTGGTTACCAATACAATGCTCCTGTATCTATTGAAATGTCTTGGGTCATAGGAAATCTTATTCCAATGATGTGACTCATGTGATTCTTGAATAGGGGCTGATCACCAGAAAGACCAAGCCATGAATAGCAGTTTGAAATTTTCAGTACTACTGGTAACTCTACAGAGAGGAGAGAACGTCTGAAATGGAGTTAATTACCTATCAGGTTTACATGATGAAGCCTACATTAAAGTTTCCAAAATAGGGGGATCAGAGATCTTCTAGGCTGATGAACACATCCATGTGCTGAGAGAATGGCATTCTCTACTCCACATTACAAAAGTTCCTGCACTTGGGACCATTCTAGACCTTATCCTATGTATCTCTTTATCTGGTTGTTCACCTTTAACTTTTATTGCAATATTTGTCATATAATAAACTGGTAAGTAAGTACATCCCAGAACTCTGAGTTATTTTAGCAAATGTTGCAGTCCATGGAGAGGGTCACGGGAATCCTTCAACTTATAGCCATCTTAGACAGGAGTTGTGGGTGACCTGGGAACTAACTTTTTGAGATTGTCCTCTGAAGTAGGGGACAGTCTTGTGAGACTGTGCCTTTTATCTGTGGAATTAACTCTAGTTTAGTGTCAGAAATGCAATGAATTACAAGACACACAGTTAATGTTTCAGAGAATTGCTTGTGTCAGAATTGTTGTCAGTATGGTATTAGCATGAGAGTGAAGGAGATAACACCAAGAAGAGTGTGTCATTCCAACAAACTCAATTTTAAAAATATTTATTTATTTATGCATACAAGAGCTGGGGTGCCAGCCAGAGGTGTGGGAGGTGAAAGGACTCTCTAGAGACAGAGTGAGGAGCAGAATAGGCAGATTGACTAGAACACACTGCTGAGGGGAGCAACGGGCAAGTCAGGAGAGGTCTGCTGCACCATGTGGGAAGCTCCTTGGCTGGGGCATCAAACTTGTGCTGCAGTGGCTGCAAATAGCTTCATAGTACTGAGACTTAATCACTTGCACCATCAAGGAGGCCCCGAACTCACTTAATTTTTATAGTTTCTGTTTCAAACCTAAAATGTCCCATTAAAATACTGATCATAGAACTAACAATCTTGGGATTTTGAGGAAACATCTTTCCCAAGATAACAAGTTGTGAAGGTAAAGATGAGCCCCACCTGCTGCCTTATACTGTACTGGAAGCAGTTTCCTCTTCCATTTCTCCCAGTTTCTTTTATTCCAACCAATCTCGAACCCTGGTCTCTACATATAGCAGTTGAAAATTTAAGACACTTTTATGTAGAATTCTATAATGGACCTTTCTCCCTTTCTTCAGTAACACATTACCAAGTCTTATAAATTTAATCATAATAAATTACACACACACTGAAAGTGCTTTTATATAAATCTCCTCTTACTATGCGGAGGGAGGGAAGGAAAAGCGCACAAAATTGAATAGAAAAGAACACAAGGGACCATGGAGATGGATCACGGGTAAATTGGTGGTGGGCTACCCAAGGGGAATACAAAATGTAAAAGACATAAATAACAATAAAAATATATATATTTAAAAAAAAACTATAGCAAAATATACCAACTTATGTTTTATATTACAAAAAAGATGGGTATTATTAAAATACTAAATGTTCCAGAGTTCACTGTATCATTCAAATGCATGTGTATGATAGACATCAAATCATTTAGGGACTAAAGTCCCTAAATTAATTAATTAATTAAATTATACATGTCAATGATTTCTAAAATAAAAAAACAAAAGACCAAATTCTCTAAATGTGCAACCATTCCCTAGTCTTAAGAACAAAGTCTCAAAGACGATCAAACCAAAAATCTAATTCAGTTCAATCTTACAATCAAGAACTCTATTTCTTATTCTGGAAAGAATTTTCAGGACTTAGGAATATACCCTAATGAAAGCAAAAAGAGCAAAAATTTGAGCAGAATTTAGACTTCAATTGGTTTATTTCCCGAACTACAATAATGAATCACTGTACTTCCTTAATCATTCTAATGACCCAGAGATCATTATAAAACAGGCTTTTCTTTGACAGGGAAAGGCATGTATGTAGCAACTAGCAAATGGTATCAATATGTTTGATTCTGTTTGCTTATTTCACTATATATTTGGGAACTAGAATATTTCACTAAATATTAACCATCTTTTCTGTGAGCTTCTTGTTGCAGGAGTAAACACAATCATTCTCATTACTAGCAAATTTTTACTGAGAAATTCTGTGCTATTGTTTTAAGTTATTATGTAAAAAACATTTTCTGTTTACATTATGCAAATATTCTAAACCTGACTACAGATTGTAGGCAACTGGGGAGTTTAAGAAAAAACAAAACAAAACAATGCCCAGGTCTCCTCCCAGAACAATGAATCAGAACATCTTGGCTGTGGGATATAAGCATCATTATTTTTCAACAGTTGTTAGTTGAGTCTATATTTCCTCCAGACAGAGAACCACTGGTCCACTAGGTACTCCATAAATACTTGTATTATATGATATGTTCTGTAATACTCTTAAGGGAATCTACTTAATAAAAAAAGGGAAAGATTTGTAATTACAATATTAATGGCCTGCATGTTAATAAAAACTTCTAAAATGCCTGGAGGTACATAAAAGCAATTTGTTCTCTGGTAAGTACTTTAAATAGTGCTCCTGCAGTTGGTTCACAGTATCAATTTATATTATCTACAAATGAAGACTGCTTGTTAAGTAATTGTAAATTTCATCTTATTCTCTATCTTTTTAAACTGTAATTTTATTTTCCTAACATTTATTTTTACAGGTTCCACTTAATTGCAAATTTTATATTTAATGATGGACATTTGGCATTTCTCTTTATTCACACTGCCTATTTCAGTTATCTATATCTATTTCAGTTGCCTATATCAGTCATAACAGCGCAAGCAAAACCATCAAACTGTAAAATTATCTTTATTCAGTATCCCCAGTTTGCTCTTCTGAGCTACTAGGTCACAAACTTATACAAAGTTAAAAGAAAATAAAACTTAGTTTTCTCCATAGGCTTTTTAGTAGAAATGTCAAGAAATGGTGAATATTTTGATATAATTTTTTTTCTTTTAAACTATTACTGAGATAGAGTAAACCAGCACCACATATATCACATGTGATTATATATGTTGGTATATTAGGAATATACACTAGTGAAAACAAAAAGAACAAAAGTTTTAGCAGAAATGTTCAATTGGTTTATTTCCTGAACTATAAAAAGGACTCACCGTACTTAATCATTTTAACGACCCAGAGATCTTTTTAAAACAGGCTTTTCTTTGACAGGTAAAGGTATGTATATAGCAATTATCATATGTGTGCTATATATATAATAGTGTGAAGTATAAATAATGCATATGTTTATTTTATTTGTGGTATGAGGAAGTGCATGCAATAAATCGGCAGGAAGGAATTGTTACGGGACGGGGGAACTCACAGTCAGAGGCTGTAGAAGGCCAAATGTACAGGTCCATGGTTTCAAGAAACTATGGTCAATTGGACACACCATGTGCACCCAGGCCTACATGCTTTCCCCATAATAAACCTCAACTAGGGCCTCCCCGGTGGCGCAGCGGTTAAGCGCTGCACTGTGGAGCTGTTGGCAGCGGCAACGCAAGTTCGACGCCGGGCCGGGGAGAATCCCACATGGCGCGGCAGACCTCTCCTGCCTCGCCCGCTGCTCCCCTCAGCAGTGTATTTCTGAGCTGCCTGTTCTGCTCCCCGCTCTGTCTCTGGTGAACCCTCTCGCTGCCCCACGCCTCTGGCCTGTACCCCAACTTGTATGTATAAATAAAAATAAATAAATAAATAAATAAATAAATAAATAAACCTCAACTAACTCACAAAATTGCCTTTCATACTCCAGGTCCACCACTGATTTACCACTTCTGTAACAACATTTCTGTACTATCAAGACAAAGATAATCCTTTCCTCTATTCTATTCTCACATCAATTGGTTAAAAATATAACACTAATTGTGTTACATCAAAATTATCTGCATGACTTTCTCACCTTTAGACTGTGCTACAAAAGTAGGAAGCAAGTCAGACAAATCTCACCACAAAACACTTTACAGGTCACCAACATCAGAAAAATCTACTTTAGTGAACTTATAACAAAAGAGATGTTACATGGTCTATCAAATACTTTTGCAAAACAAAACTCTCCAGTGTAATTTCTGAATAGAAAACCTTTTCATACATTGTTTAAAGTTTTTATATTATTCATACTTAATACTTAAATGGCAGTACTATTTATTATACTCTTACATATATAGATGCAAACATGTAATTTGTATTTATATATGCATAAACATATAAATATATAAATTAAGCTTTAATTTAGATATGTTCAAAAACATTAATTTCTAAAAATATTTGATCCACATACTTCTTATCAGGTATATATTATGTTTTGGTTTAAAACTTCAGAAAACTCAATTTTGTCCTCAAGTAGCAAATAAGAAATAGGATATTGTATGCAAGGCAGACTGTAAATTTTCAATATGCCCTCTAACCTCAAAAACTGCAGTCAGGTAAGGAACAGGTAAATTTTGCTATTAAGAACCACAAAAATGAAAAAACAAACAAATAAACACAGAATTCAATTCACCTTTATCTCAGTTCCCTTTCTGCTTTTTTTCCCTGTTATCCACTTTTCTTCTTTGCCATTGTAAAGACATACAGTTTCATAATATTGTGATAAATCAAAATATGTCTTAATTTTTCTTGCCTTCCTTCAAAATTTCATTCTTTCATAAACCAATGCAATTTAAGGTGATACTGATTTGAGCTAGTTAATATCTGATCACTTAAAATAAATTCACAGTATCTTTATTTCCAAGATGCACATTCTGAGCTTTTTATTGTTTTTCCAATGGAGTAATGTTGGTTTATATGATTGTTTGTATTTTGGGAATATAGGATCTTATTAATACAGTGCATGCACCACTAAAGTCTCTTTAGACCACCACCTCAGTCCACTGTGCTCTCTCCTTACTTTGTTTTTTTTTTTTTAAAGATTTATTTATTTATGCATGAAAGCTGGGGTACAGGCCAGCGGCGTGGGGTTATGAGAGGGTTCACCAGAAACAGATTGGGAAACAGAATAGGCAGAAGGACTGAAATACACTGCTGAGGGGAGCAGCCAGGGAAGCAGGAGATGTCTGCCGTGCCATGTGGGAATCTCCCTAACCGGGCATCGAACTTGCGTCACTGATGCCGACAGCTCCACAGTGTAGCGCTTAACCGCCACGCCACCAGGAAGGCCCCCCTTACTTTGTTCTTGCCTCTCCCCCTCTGGATTCCTCAGTTTTATAATCAGTTTTCAAGCGTCAGTTTTTCAGTTTGGCTTTATCTGACTATACTTATGTTTTCTCCTCTTTCATTTTTTAAAAATACTAAAAACAAAGTTTCTTAAAAATCTTGTATGCCTATTTAGTGAAACGTATGAAGTGAGTGATGGGATATAGGGATGGACAATGTTCAGACCAAATGAAAAGTACAAGTCTCAAGCAACCAGTCCAAAGTACAACCTCTGTAGTAATCAACGCCAATGATCAGAACTTTACCAATAAAAGCCAGTTTCCCTAACGTAGCTCCAACAGAGGATGCCAAATGTGTTTCCCTAATAAATCACATAGGATATCCCACATCTATTTAGCCCACCCCCAAAACCAACTCCAATAACCTCCAATCAGCACATATTTGAAGACTTCCTTTTTTTTTTCCTTATAAAATGTTTACACTCCACTGCCTGCCTTTGGGTCTCTCCCAAAAGCAAGTGGCAGTGGCATGCTATATAGCAAGCTCTTAATAAATAGCCTTTGTTTTCATTTGAAAAATTTTTGTTTATTTTTACAGAAAAGATAATCTTTACTACTTCAATAAATGAAGATTGTGTAGATTCAACTATGTAATTTACCACCATCTTAGTTTTGTTTTAGTACAATAGTAGTGTTGATATACAAAATATGAAAGATGAGTTAATTTCTCCCACAGGATGACACCTTCACTGAGCAAATAACAACCTCTATTTGTGGAAGCATGTAAATTCTTAGTCATTTCACAGCTGAATAAAGTCTAGCTAAGTCTCTTTGAGAGGAATGTAAAATAATCATGACAAAAGTAGAGAAAAAAAACTAGGAACTGACAAAGGAGCAAAAAAAAAGTGATGCTAGTATTGCCAGCTAAAACTAAGAATATTTAAAGCACAATTCTAATAGTACTATTTGTCTTAACAACATATGTGTCTAATGAACAAATGATATAAAGGTATGAGTCTCAAAAGAGGAGGAAATAAGTCAAATAAATAAGTTAAATATATATATTCTGCTGTATTTAGTTCTCTTCATTATGACTTGAATTTTTCTAAAGTTGAATCACTTCTGTCAGTATTAAACCTATGAGGTGGAGAAACCAGAAGGATTTATGATTAAGTGTAATTATTTCACTATAAAATAAAGTAATTGTGGAATTATACTAAATTACCAAAACACCTTGAATGTGTGTATTTTATGATAAACATATTATGAAATTTGAATTAATTAGAAGGATATTTAAGGGGAAGCTAAATGCTCTCTTTCATATCAAACTATTCATATTCCACTTAAGTCCACTGTATTTTCTGTTACTATGGTCAATATTATTAAAATAATATATTATGGTAGTAATAAACATTTTAAAATTAAATAATAATGATAAATGTTGACATGGTGATAAATGTCAACTTTTAAACACATTATACACATTACACATATGCAACACAACTGGTAAAGTATGGTTATAATTGTTTTATATATATGTAATAGTGTATAAAATTATGTATAAAAAAGTGCTCATATAAATTATTGCAATTGTGGGCCTAAGTTATTCCTCAATAGGAATTTCTTTGATCAACCATTGAAAAATATTTTAGAATTATAAAATTCAACCTAATGATCTTGAAAAATTAGACAGATGATAGCTTTGATAATTCCAGAGGAAGATAAAAGAAGATAAAAAAGTAGATATAGACCTACTGAGTATATGCTATTGGGGAAAGACCTATAAGAGTTTTGATAATTAGTGTAAGTATTTATATATGAATATAAAAATCACTCATTTATATCCCCAACCACATACAATTAATATTTTACATCACCTTAAAAATGAATATTATTAAAAGCAAACAAATCTTGACACATCTAATGATATATATTTGTCTATATAAAGAAATTAAATGCCATTAGCCTAAATATGTAAAGAATAACATCTAATTTACAATATAAGTAATAAAAGAGCTAATGACTATACTTACACTTACTGCATATATATTAATGAACCTATTAAATCTAAAAATAAAAAATATATACAATTAAAAATAATAATTAGTAAAGACTGACCAGTTTGTGAACTGCCAGGATAAAACTTTATGCACCGTTGGGGGAATGGTAATTGGTTTAATGATTTATGAGGGTCATTTATCAATAAATATCAGCAATCTTACAAATATTTATATTCACTAATCTTTACTTTGAGTTGTACAAATGTGTTCTAAGGACATGAAAAAGCAGCCACTCTGCCTTAAAACAACAGCAAAAGAAAACAAAGCAAAGCAGAAAACATATAGGAAAGGTTAGACAGTAGAATGTCAAAGAAGCACTAAATCTTTCCTTTTAAAACAATTTATATTATACAGGAAGATTTTTAATCATAATGATAAGTAAAAGAAAATAGAAAGCAAAATTATAAATTGTGACTCAACTATTTACATAAATATACATATATATACCAAACATTAATATGATTGCCTCTGGTGGGCAAATATAATTGATTTTCTTACTTTTTGCTTTATGTTCTACACAATTTTTAATTAGAAAATTTAAAAATGCAACTATAACTAAAACAATAACTGTTAAGAAATAAGAACAATAATCTTATGCATGGCAACTTGTAACATGCAATTTAAAAAAGAAATGAATTTTACAAAAAAGGTGAGGAGCAAAAGTTCTTGGTAATGTTAAAAAATCAGGATGTTTACCTAAGTGCCCAAAGATAGATGAGTAGATTAGGAAGTTGTGGTGTACACACACACACACACACACACACACACACAATGGAATGCTACTCAGAGATAAAAAAGATTAAATCTTGTCATGTGTCAACATGGAAGAAACTGGAGGGGAATTGGAACTGAAAAAAATCAGAAGGAGAAAGAAAAATACTAGACAGTTTCACATGTAGTGGAATATAAAGAAACAAGACAAAGGGTCAGATAAAACTAAACCAATAATAAACCCTAGAAATCTGATTGTTGAATTGAGGCTACCAGTGTTGGGTGGGGAAGGGGAGAGAGAAAAATGAGGACAGGATCCGATGGACAAAGGTGGAGATCTATAATCCTTTGGTGGTGGGTATGGTGTAGTATAATACTCCTGAAGTGTGTACTCTTATAACTGTAAATCATATACGGTGTTGTAAAACAACATTATCTCAACTGGAAAAAGGAAAAGGAAAAAAAAATCAAGATGTACATCTAAGGAAATTGCCATTAATCTGATCTCCAGAAACATGCTGATACATAGCTAAAACAGTCATTCCAGATGCAATTTCAATATTTGTGGTCAGAGGAGACATAGTGCAATGGGCAGGCAAATGGAAATAGGACTAATAGTGATTTTCACTCCAGGGCATATGATAGCTTGAGATGAGCTGATGGAATTCCAAGTTCAGTTATTTAAGAGTCCTCGTGTGTGTGCGTGGGTGTGTGTGTGTGTGTGTGTGTGTGTGTGTGTGTGACTTTTGTATCTATCTAGTTTATTTATTTATTGTGAAGAAGGACTGGGGTGTAGAATGGAGATTTGGTGGTGAGAAGATTCACCAGAGACAGAATGAGGAGCAGAACAAGCAGATTTACTGAAATCCACTGCTGTCAGGAGCAGTGGGCAAGACAGAGAGGTCTGCTGCACCATATGTGGGTTAGCTGTCTGGCCCGGGGATCAAACTCAGGCAGTAGTGGTGAGAGGCCACCGGGAGGCCCCTTAAGAGTCCTAAAGTGGCAGGTTTTAAGAGGATTGGAGACACAGGAGCAGAATCCAGTCACACAGATCACTGAACTGATGGGCACAATGGGTAAAACTGCAATTTTGACCAGATATTTGAGATGTATAGAAGGATTTTGTTTTAATTTCTTGTATGAATATTTAGAAGTCTTGGAAGCTAAGGTAAAAAGATACTGGGTAGTAAATTAGACATCTATTTGGAATTCATTGTTGTTGTTTCCCTGTTGGGGCTGGAAACTGTCAATACTCTATTTTGGTTTGATTAATATGAATTTTTATGACTCCAAGAAAGACTAGATTTATCCTAGCCTCTCCATTCCAAATAAATATTGAAAAAGCAAATATAGTGGAAGACCACTATATGTAATTTAAAACAATTAGATTAAGATTAGGTCAGATAGTGTCAGACATTGACATCAAAATAAATCATCAAGAAATCTTTATGTTTTAGAAGACATGCAAGTCACACAAAATAGAATTATGGCTTATCATATATTTGTTTCATCAAAAATTATACACGAAGTTCAATATCACTTCTATAAATACTAAATTTGTGTTGATTTGATGATGATTTGTTAGATTTTTACATCTCTTCAGCATGATGAGCTAGAACATAGTCATCTGCATAACTAAAGTTCATTTTAACAGCTATATGAAAAAGATTGGATCTATAGATTGGCATTTTCTTTATAACTTTACTTATAGCAAATCAAGAAAATAAAAATTATTCTACAGATTCAACATGTAAACTGATTAAACCGTTATGGTGAACTTGGTGTCCTTAAAACAAGTAATATTTTGTTGTTTGATATATGAATATTTTACAGCTATAACAGTGAAGACTTATGTTCAGATTCTAATATAGTTAGAAAAACTGATATTTGCATAGAAAAATCTCGCTTAATCTTATCCTTACATGATGTTAAATGTATTTGTTCAACTCTTTGCTCTATGATTGCATATTATGATTATCCTTTATAGTTTTGTGTATTATTTATCTGTATCTTGAAACAGATGTCATTGTTTTAAACAGTTAAAGCATTAAAATATTAGACAATCAACGTTACATGATTTTAACTGAAAATGCAACATTTATGATCAATTATTTTTAATGTTGTCAAGATATGTACATCATTTATAAATAAAATCAGTTCAATGAAAAGCTTGCTAAATTCACTTCAGAAAAATCAAGTCAAACAGGCATAAGCGTCTCAAAGCAGCACTAGGATCTCAGTATCAGAGGCATGCTGAGCTCTTTGAGGTGAAGTGTTTGTGAGATACATGGGAATATTGAATCCTATGGAATGTTCAGTCTGAACTGAAATGAAAGAGGAATTTTAAATTGATTTAAGCAAAAGCTAAGAAATTGTAAAGTTACAGAGGTTTATCTCTACTAATCACACAGGGAGATCCCAATTTGTCAACTTGATGATAACTTGCCTTCTAAGATTAAACTGGTGGTGTGGAGAGGAAGCAAAATCAAAGAAACAAACCCCCTAAATCTCTCTCTTGCCTTTCAGTCTAGCCTGGTTTAAGAAAATTCAACAGTGGGGGCCTCCCTGGTGGTGCAGCAGTTAAGCACTGTGCTATGGAGCTGTTGGCAGCGGGGACACGTGTTTGACGCCCGGCTGCAGAGATTCCCACATGGTGTGGCAGACCTTCCTGCCTCGCCCTCTGCTCCCCTCAGCAGTGTATTTCCGTTGCTCTGCCTGTTCTGCGTCCCACTCTGTCTCTGGTGAACTCTCTCGCCGCCCCACGCCTCTGACCTGTACCCCAGCTTGTGTGCATAAATAAATAAATTTAAAAAAAAAAGAAAATTCAACAATGAACATTGTAGAAATATGGAACCCAGTCCCACACCACATAGGCAAGAAGAAAAGAAAACACATCATTGAAGAAATAAACAAGTAAAGGCTGATTTGAAGTAAAAAATCCAAAGGAATGATTAAAATGGACTGATATTGTTATCTGCGATACCAATAGCTGTATTAGCAGAGTAGAATAGTGCTTAGAGAATATAGAGACTATTAATGCATACAAAAGAATTAATACAGCAAAGTATGTAATTTTTTATGAGATTGAAAAAACAAGGGAAGCAAAAAGTAATGAGAGAGAAGCAAGGATAAGAGAGAAAAACAATTTTGGTAAACAATATATGGTGATATGACATGTTTTATAGCACTGTCAGTATTACAACCATGAGATATATTTAAAGCCAATCCTTCTACATTGCACATTAAAGGGTTCAATTGTTTAGACTGAGTTGCTAATCTATTAGAAACATTTATTCCTTTCCATATTCATACAAGGTTTAAAGACAGAGCAGAGATTTTGAACAAATGTGGCTTTTAGCTGGTCTTTAAAGTCATTTGGAATATTTTATTCTTCATTTGCCTCATTTCTCAGCAATGAGCATATAACTAGACATGACTCAGGGAATTAACTGATTTTTTGTTGAAGTCTACCCTTTGGCATAAGGCGGTGCTATTGATTTTCTCTTTAATGTTGGATATCAGTTTCCTGTGAGAGCCTGTCTTATTGTGGGCTCTGAGAGACTGGTAAGATTCCAGAAACTTAGCAAAGTCTTCACCAGACCCCAGTGTCTTCTTGCATCATAGTATGCTCTCTCTTATAGATGGGGGTCATATTGTTATAGAAATGGAGCTTCAGGCAAATGGAGCTTCAGACAAAAATATATTTTGCTCTTGTGTTTATTATGATTTTGACCTGCCCTTTCTTTCATCCTTGGTGAAATTTGAGTCTCTAGATTCTCTGCTAAAATAATTTTGGTATTGGCAAATCAATGATATTAACTTGCCGTATCCAGCATTATAAATAAAATTTCCTTCCAAATATATGCCTCAATATAGCTTCCTAAGCACTGTAATGTTTACATGTTTGATCTGTGAGAAGTCGCAGGTGGGATATTCAATAATGTTGAGCAATTGAGCCAGTAACCCTCTTGGGTTCAGTTTCCTAGGACTATTTACTTCCCACAGTGGGCAATTAGTTGTTGCTATGCTCCTAGTCTTTCTGGCACTACTCTGCCCTGATCCCCATTTGTCAGTTATTAATAAATTATGATCTGCTCTCTAATTATCTTTGATTCAGAGCCTTTGAAGAAAAAAGCATGTAATCATGAGAAAACAGAAGGGATAACAACTCTCTGATATTAAATCAATACACATGCCTGGATTTATTATAGTTTTATAATGTCACATCCATTGCTAATTCAGAAATCACTGAGATTTATTTTTAATGACTTCTTTTCTCAAATCAGTGATTACATATGTGATTACAAATATCTGTCTTTCATTACTTAAAAATAAAATAGTATTAGATGAAAATATTTTCATCTTAATACTTTTTCTTACCAAAACTTATCAAGTTCTGAAAATATATGATCCTAGTTATGTTAATGATGCCAAATGTAACAACATAACCATTATGACCCAACTTGAAGGGAATCAGGAGAAAAATAAAAATATGTTGACCTACATTATTATTTTTAAAAGCTAATGCCACTTACTATCACCAGGTACGTCATCACATTGGCATTAGTAAGCCAAAAGTCAAAAAATAATATAAACCGGAGAAGATTTCTTAGTTCCTGTGTAATGCTTCTTTAAAATCATCACATTTATTTTGTAGTGGCATCAGATTTCACTACTCAGAAAGAAAACATATTTATGATTAGGAATGCCATTAAGCTTATGCCACAGTAATTAACAACTTTCATTTTCCAAACTATCAATGTTATTAGGGAAAATGAGACAAAGTACTTCAAATGGAGATTGATGCACAGTTTATCTTTAATTCAATAATTTATGAAGTGTTTATTCAATTAGATTATGTGGGAGACCCACAGTTGTCTTTTATCTTTTAAATACTTAGTGGAGAGCAATAGAGAAAAGATCTTTATTTAATGTATGTAATTTGTGGTTGAAAGTGTTAAATTCTGTGAGAAATACTTTGAGATAGTTTGAGATTGTTGAGATTTCAGTGGGAGAATGTTTTGATTAGAGGAATTGAGGAAGGATTTATGATAGAAAGAATTAATGGTGTGTATCTGACATGTGGGTAAGGTTTGAATATTAAAAAATGAAATGGAGTATATGACAAAATGCACATTGAAATCCTCTTTTACAATCTATATTCGTGTAATTTGTGTGAGGCTGATCCTATTTCCAGGTTCAGGGGTGAGCTACTACTATGCAGCCACTTCTTGGTTAAAGTTCCAGCGCTATTGATTAATTTGCTGTGTGGAGCTGCTATCATGTTCCTGTCAGAGCCAGTGCCACATGAGCTCTGCGGATAAAGGGCAAAAGCTTACACTCAGAGTTAGGTTCAATAGAGAGAAGGTCTTCTCTCCTGCTACATCTACATCATGGGCCACTCCTTCTTAGTCCCCTTTGTCTGAATCATCCTCCTTCATGTATCTCTCAATATCAGAGTAGCTCTGGGATCCATTTAAATAATCTCATTTTCATCAGTGGTTTTAAAACTTGAACTCCTATGATTATTGCAGCACAACTTACAATAGTCAAGTTATAGAAACAACACAAATGCCCCAAAACAGATGAATGGTTCAAGATGTGTGTGTGTGTGTGTACACACACTATATCTTGATGTGTGTGTGATATATTCAAGATGTGTGCGATGTGTGTGTGTGCATACATACACACACACACAGTGGAATACTACTCAGTGATCAAAAAGATAAACCCATACCATTTGTGGCAGCATGGATAGGGCTGGAAGGGATTATGCTAAGCGAAATAAGTCAGAATGAAAAGATAAATAATGGATGGTTTCCCTTATATGAGAAATCAAGCGAAGGAGCTGGAAAAAGACAAAATTGAAAGCTGACAATGATCTGAAGCATATAGCAGGAGACGTGGAGGAAAAGGGGTCCAACAAGGGAGAGAAGCACAAGGGACTGTGGTGATGGATCACAGGTGCTATGCTGGTGGGAGAACTATGGGGACTACTACTGAGGGAGGAAATCATATACTGTCCAAAAATTAACAATGATATAAGAAAATTAATAAATTAATTTAAAATAGATAAATACCACATTTGTTCCAGAATATTCTTGAGTCATGTATATGTATCAAACTGTATAGGAGACACTATTTTGGTAACTGAGACACTATTTTGGTATCTGAATCTATAAGTGCCTGTGCTTCTGATTTTCATTTTTTTAAACTGTGGAATGTCTCGTCTGTTTGAACTGCAACTGTCTTTTGGATTAAATCACTTTGGATTTGGCTTGTGTCCTATTCAACCAAAAGTGTCCAAATACTAATGCTAATGTTGGAAATGTAGTTTGAACTATATTTTAAGAATTGAGAAATATAGCTTCAGTCTCCTAGTATTATGGTCATTGGGCTTTAACTGACAATATATACTTTAGTCTGTGTGAAACAAATCAGGTGAGAGAGATGTACAGAAGAAGGAATCATGGATCATCACATCATCATTTTACTAAGTTCACTTGAAGGATGAATTTTAACAAAGACTTGGAAGAAGGAGGAAGACATATGATTCTCTGGGGCAAGGGAATTTTAGGCATCAAGAAGAGTCTTAAGATTGGAAATTCTTACAATGTTCAAGAAACAACAAGAATTTTATCAAGCTTAAATTGGAGATAGAACTAAAACTGGGACATAGTATGAGATACTGCATGATAACCGTTGGAACAGTGTCTGGTAATAGGTACTAAGAAATTCATGCTGGACACCAACACTTATTATCATCAATATCATAGTTGTGTCACTTCCATTAGGTGAAGAAACTTCTCTTAAGGTTTTACAATACTTTGTACACTTTAGAAACTATTCACTTAAGAAGCTATTACGTTTTGACATTAAATGTAGGCAGAGCTCTGGTACTTGTCTAAATTAAATAGTTGCATTCAAAATGTCTACAATATTATATTTTATTTGGCTCCAAAGGAACTTGAAGAAAAGTTTCCAAGTCTAGCAGATTCTACCATAACGTATTCGTTATTTCTAACGTAAGAACTATGACAACATGTAAACCGAAGTATTTCTTGAATTACTGAGTCAGACCACCATTTTGGTACAAGAAGGGAATGATTTCAATTTAAATTCTTCTCTTTAACTCTTATTATTGTAATAGTTTATGAAATTTTATTAATTTGTAGGACTACTAAAGTGGGAAGATTTGAGAAAAAGACATTCAAAATTTTTAATTCACATGGTTTGGCCTTATTTTGGTGTTTAAGTGCAAAAACCACTCAATAAATGTGTGTAATGCATGATTAGAGAGAATATGTCATTTACAACCTGCTTTAATTTAAGAGATTTAGAAAAAATACAAAAGGCTTAATTTTAATAATTGTTACAAGTAACAAGAAAACCTAAAGCTGTGTCTTCAGTATTTTTTTTTTTTTTATCTCTAAAACTCTGGCATGGTCTCTTAATTTTGATAGGCTATTTCAAAGTATAGTATGCACTGACTCCTAAGAAATTTTCACTTTAAGAAACTCAAACTAAATTTATCACTCCTGAAACATTATATCATTAATGTCACATATTTATTGCCCTAACATTATATCTAAGAGTAAGCAGCTTGAGGGAATTCTTCTACCTTAAGGTTCCATTGTATTTTGGTTTTGTCTTCCAAATTTAAAACTGACAAAAACTTTAATTTTGTGTGCTTACATGCAAGAACGTGTAAATATGTGTGGCAGTGCATGGGTGGAATATAAACTTTTCCTCAGAGTATATATGTGTAATTGATTGAAAAAACAAAGCTCTGAATTTTCTTAAAATTTAAATTCATGAATATGTGACAATGATGGTTCAGATTAAAATAATATTTAATATCAGGATGTTTATACTGGAAAGTTACAAAATAACTTCTGTACACTGAAAGATGTTTTCCTTTGTATTTTCTATACCATTAAATTCTGTAAGCTTTTTACTAGATTAAAAGGTATCCAGAAATTTCAGAATTAAGCCTCATTCTGGTTTGAAATAGGGACACAGAGAAAACAGTCAGCTTTAAGTGGTATCAGTGATTATCTTTAAGGGAAAGAGACAGACATGTAATTTGAAGAGTATGGATATGACAATCCCATTGGTAAAAGACTGAGTAAAAAATTTCTATTTATCAGATAATATATATAAGATATATATTATCAGATAATAATTAGATAATATATGAGATATATATATATTATTAGACAATATATATAAAATTAGAATATAATAAGACAATTATCAATGTGCAATGCCATTACTGACAAAAGAGAAAAATTTAAAAGCATTACATCGTAAAGTGTGTATCAGGAGATTTCACTTAAATCCATTCCAGAGTAGTAAGTTAATAGCTTTCTGAGGAGGTATGTCAATTGTTTTAATAATGTCATGAAACAAATGATTTAAAATTAATGCAGAAAAAGTGAAAAAGAAAGGGAAAATCTAAACCCTGCAGAAAATATTCTATGGACTTTTTAACACCTTTAGATATCTAAAGCACACAAATTCTAAAATGGGTGGAATCATAAAATGCTATAAATATTTGCCATTTTTATTTAGGACCTTTTCCTTCAAAATCAGTATTTGTATTATTTTACACTGTAGAAAGACTTCAAAAGTTTTATGCATAATCATTTTGGCCAAAACAGAGCAGAAAGTCTCTGTATTTGATTTAATTTTTATCTTCAATGTATTTTAGAATAATACAAGTAATTTCCTTTTTTTGAATGATTAATTCCATCATATTTAGCATGTTGAAATTTTCAACTACTCATCTTAATAAGAATACAAATTGTTAGTGAATATGTTTTTTCTTATGTATCTTATCTTGTGTCCAAATAACAATACAAATTCTCAAAAATTACATACAAGTGATATTATGTTTTCAATATATCAAAATTAAATAATTGTATCACCACTCAGTCAAATTATTTACAACTAAAATACATTTGACATAGGAGTAAATGTCTGGTTTATAATCTACTAAAGAGAATAAAAAGTGATAAATGAATTTAGTTCAAAATGAGAGGATAGTCTATATATCATATGTTTTTGTATGTGTGTTTATCATAGTTTAGCACAGACAGGACAGAGAAATGTATATAATTCAGTACCATTAAGCCATTCCTAGAATGAGTTTTTTTCAATAGTTTCTTAGTATGTAAAGCTAATTTCCCAGTTTTCTCTTATTTGACAAATCTTTAGTGAATTATTTAGAATACTCTAGATACTACAAGGTGGATAAAATTTTACTAGCATGGACAAATTAAAAGGTGTATTGCTTTTAATGAGATAGGAAATGTCCTTCAAGAATCATATCACGTAAGCTTTTGAATCCATATATTTATATAATATTAACATAAAATAATTTACCTATAAAAATTAAAATACAAAGTCCAAAGATGTTTTGATCATGTGAGTACTTAAAATTCAAGAATGAGCATTCAGTGGAATGAAGAGGATTTCATGCAATATATTTGTTGTTACAAAATATGAAACTTAGATTGCTCTTTGGTAAAACTTGTTTTCCTTTAAACTGCTAACTCCTAGCTTCAGCATACTAGCGTGTCATTAAATTAAATTAGGAAAAAATTAATGCACAATCACTAATTTTTAAATAACAATATATTTAAAAATGTGTGTTATTGAAGCTTATAGTTATGTTGAAAATTAAGCTTTGTTTCTTGGGTATAGATGGGATTCCAGTATAATTGAGAAATTATCCTAAAATTATCTTGTTATTCTTGTACAGAAAATTCAGGTAAATATGGAATCTGTGTGTAGATATATGTGTGTATGTTAAAGCTGTATTTTCCTGATGTCACTAAGTAACAGGTAGACTGACCCTTCTCTCACACATTTTATCTAATAATCCAGATGTAGCAAAGTGGATTATTTTCAAGTAATTTTATGTATATGTTGGGGAAATTTTTTTTTTTTGAGACAAGTGTTGATTCACATACAGTTAAGCAAGAATGCATAGCTGAATGCCAGTAAGTTCACATTAAGAACACATAGGTAAAATAAATACACTGTGTCGAGTGTACAATAACATATTTCCTGTGTTTTATGTATCCTTTAGGAACCCTTAAACACACAAATATGTTGTATTCTAGACCCTGAATCTTTTACCATTTTTATTCATTTCTCCTAAGTGTGGAGCCAGCAAAATATTATGTTCTAAAGATCTCTGCGTCCCTAAATATAACACAGGCTTATTGGACTTATTGGAAAGTAGGAAGGTAATACATATCTCCATCATAAGTAAAGAAATGAGATAACAAACCAGTTCTGCAAATGTATAATAGTTGTCTACCTGCTTAGGATAGGAAAGGCATATTATAGAAAGATAGTTTTGTCGGTAGCTATATTTCACTAAACATAGTTATTTAATATAATCAAAATATGAACAAAGTTTTTCTGAAAAGAGTGGTGAAATCAGCTTATGGTTCAGAAAACAGAGACATAGATAGGCCATTCTCTTCAAATGACTTCAGAAAGGAGAAACCAGTGGAGCCCCAGCTTCTGTCTGGGTGAGGTTAATTTCTACCACAGAGCACAAACTGTCTCCCAACTAAAAATTTTAAAAAGTGGTCACTGCTATTCTAACATTAGAAATAAGCAATAGATTTTTACACATAGACTTAAGAAAATTTTGAAAACTCTTAAATGAATGTGAATTAGAAGACACTGAGTTTTCAGATACAAATAGAAAGAGTTCAAGGGAAGTAGCAAAGTTTTATGAAAATAGATCTAATACTATAATTTGAGGGTATAGTCATAAATCTTTTTGGAATACAATATGCAGTATATTGGAAAGTGCCTAATTCTGTATATTTATGAGTTAAATATGTGCTGAAGTGTCAAAGTAAATGAGTCCAACAGTAACAAAATCAATGTGAATATTGATTTCCTGACTTTTTTGGACTTTACAGTACATTTTCATATTTGTGCAAGTTTAAATATTTACTTAAGGACTTTCATTAAATTTTATATAGTAGTTCAACACCCAGCACTTTCAAATAGATCACTCTCATTACTGATAATAAATGGCCTAACAATAGTCTAGATGAAGTATGAAAATGCTTGTTGTAGGAAAAGAGCACATTTATGCTTTTATTCGCTTATTTTTAAGGAAGATTGTTTATGCTCAGTTCAATGTCAGGAAATACCTTTTACAAAAGCTTTTGTTGGGGCTCTATTTTATTTTTATTTAAAATGAAAAATATAGATATGCACTTATTGATATAATATTCAATAAAATTCACTGCATATTAGTATATACAATAATTGGTATATTCATCTTTAAATCATTCAGAACTTGAAAGTAAAAGCACTTATTAATATGGCATAGTTATTTCCCAAAATGCTAGTTCACCAGAGTATCTTGTTTATATTCATCATCCTGTAGGGACAGAATGTTGGTTAGCTAAATTATTAGTGCTATTCCTCTAAAATCTACCCAGAACAGGCAGAGGTTTTCCAAACATTACAACTGAAACATGCAACCTTAAAAATTTTCAAAAATCCATTTTGAAAGAAAAAAAATTGTCAGAGAAAGAGATTGCTACTTTAATGACAGAAGAAGCAACAGCAAATTATTACTCTATAAATAGTACAACTGGAAAAGAGAAAATGTGTACTTAAAATAAGTTAGCACTAAGGAAGGAAGGTTTAAGAAATATATAATGCTTTGAGGTTATCTACTGATACATTGCTTGCCTGATTTGTTGGGATGTGCTTAACAGTCAAATGGTCAGATCAAGGTAAGGAAGAACTCAGCTGCAAAAGTTCAGAATCACAGCTTCCTCTCTTACCTTCCACTGAGGAGGAAGCCGATAACCACTGCCAACAAAATGACTCCCACTGTCACAGACACAGCAATTATAGGAATCTGGCTTTGATCGCTGGATGCTGCAACTGCTGATAGGAGACACAGAAAATGGAGCCTGTGGTTAAAGTGATCATATGCATTCAAATAAGAGGTGCTTAATAATCTGTAATCAACGCATGGTTTAAGCAAGTCATCCATTCTGGGCTGAGATTTCCTCCTAATATCTCTTCTCAAAAGTGTGTAATTGAAAAGACATCTTTAAGAGAAAACATTTACTCTTCAAATGGAAATTCAAAGGAATCACTAAGTCTCTGATTATTTCCTTGTCATCATAAAAAGTGAATGTAATTGTTTGCATATTATTCATCTAGGGATCTTAGGTTTGCAAGATAATATGGAACTTAGTCACTGATTTCAAACACCTTAATCTTAATAGGAAGTTCTAAGTATATGAGATTTGACATTTTAGAGTTTGCATGTGGCTGTTCTCTAGGAAAAAAAATCTCATTAACTCAGGTAGGATTTGCCCCATAGACATAGGCTGAAATACAAAATGATGTGACTATGACCCCATTAACGTTTATGATAATGACTATTCTGATATTATACAATAAGATGAGAATTTCAAGTAGAATATAATCAGTAAGTTGGATTATTTAAAAAAAATCAATATATTTAAAACTTTGAGAATTCTTCAGTCAGATTAGAGTCATTTATGCCATCTATTTTCTAAATACAGAAATTTAGGTGAAATATTTTGTATTTTAATAATGTAATTACCAAGATTAAAAGAATATGGATATGATTAAAGAGTTGTACTCAAATAAGCTTGGACCGATTTCTTTTGTGTTTGTAGCTACATTTGATTAAAATAAGAAACCTATAAAGCAAAATACATTTTACTAATGTTTTCAAGAAATCCTTAAGAGGATATATGCTGCTGACATAACACTGTTATAAATTCAGACTGTCATCAGTTCATTTCTGTGATAACGATTTTTTTTAAATAAAAATAGTTTCTTAACAGGACTATTTCTTTGCTTATGAGAAACTGTTATTAAAAAGAGCTAAATATAAGGAACTCTTTTCATTTTTTCAAGGTCTTTTTATATTTTTAATTAACTGACTTACTTATTTTTAATTGAGGTAATGTTTGGATACCCTCATCAGATATTACCACTGTGGTATACTCACCACCAAATCACCCGTAGTCCACAACCATAATCTATTTTGCTTCTTTCCCTCTTTGTTCTTAGCCTTCTCCCTGTTCCTTCCCCCACTGGTGCTTCAGTTCTGTAGTCAGCTATCAAGGATTAATTTTTAATCTTGTCTTTTATCTGTCTTAGTTTGGTTGCTTTGTATAGCACAAGATAAATACTGGATGTTGTCACTAATATGGGGTATCAAATTTTAAGTTATCAAAACTAATTAGCTTATTTGCATGTTTCACTAGTTAACAACTCCATACCAGATCTTGGTTCCATCAGCAGTTTTAAATATCCAAACACTTTTCTCTCTATTCTCATCACCTCTGTTTTGATTCTTTCTAACCTAATTAACAACCATTTGACCATCTTCTTGCACTGATTTACACTTTCAACACTTTGAGACTAGTCCTCAGAGCCCAATATCAACAGTTTGTTCATGTATGAGAACAAATAGTACTGACAATCTAAATCAGTGTTCTTACCCAGCCTTTCCTTAGACAATAATGACTGCAATTCAATGTCTCTTTCCCATTTTGTATTCTCTTCCCTGATGTTGAAGACTATGGAAAGGAATTTAATACTATAGTTCATTATAAATGAGGTAGAATGAAGCGACCTATCAACATAAGTAGTTTCCCTAAGATTTGCTTTATTAATCTCTAAACTAGATTACAATACTTTTACCATTGCTTTTTCTTTCTTTTTTTTTTTAAAAGATTTATTTATACAAGCTGGGGTACAGGCCAGTGGGTGGGGCGGCGAGAGGGTTCACCAGAGATAGAGTGGGGAGCAGAACAGGCAGATCAGAAATACACTGCTGAGGGGAGCAGCAGGCGAGGCAGGAGAGGTCTGCCGCACCATATAGGATTCTCCCCGACTGGGCGTTGAACTGGCATTGAGCGCTGCCGACAGCTCCACAGCACAGCGCTCAACCACTGCGCCACCAGGAAGGCCCCCACCATTGCTTTTCCTTGGTTCTTTAACTTTCATTTTGACAGGAATACTTTTTCTAGAACAAATCCTGTAGCTTTGGTCATAGGAGGTCAATGATATTTTGATTGGGCTCCAGCTGCTCCCAGTGCTTTTGATTCTCTCATTAATTTCTTAACAAAATCAGCTCCATAATGAGTCTTCCTCATTTCTTCAGTACAACTAAACCATCCCCACTTCTAACATTTTAGAAATGCTAAAGTTTATAAATAAAAATATGATGAAATTTGAACTCTGTTGTTACATGTAACTGCATAACTTTCTTTTGTTAAATCTAAATCTACTGTTAGAGCACTTGTTTTTTACAGAACCTTTTTACTTCAAATAACTCCTCCAGGAGAAATTTTAATTCTGTTACAAGTTAATTCTGTTACTGACAAATTCGAATGAACATATCCTTTTCTGGAAAACAAATCTTTAAACTTAAACTTTCTGATTTTAGTTCAACTTGACTGTAGAACCATGTCCAAGATTTAATAGACAATGGTTCAAAGCAAATCACTTAACCTGGATTATTATATTCATGTTTAGAAATAATACAGAAAAAGTAACATAGCATTTCAACTATCGTCAGCTTAAATAAATAGTAGGTATTATTTCTGCATATTATTAGCTTCTGTTTTATTTACTATTCTTATTCTTTCTTACTTTTGAATGTCTTGACTGAAATTCTCAAAATCTGTCTCATCTTCTGACAATCGACATTATGAAATTATTTCTGAATTTTCCTTCTGTCTTTAAGGACAACAAATGACATATTTGCCAATTTCAATGTATATATCTCTATGTGCCTTGCCACTTTCTATAAGATATTTAACCTTGATGAACCTATACTTCATCTTAAAACTACCCTCCTCTTGGTTTCTATGACATCAAATGAGCTGCTTTCTCCTTTTCCATGGGAAAGCACTGCTTTGTCAGTTCTTCTGGCTCACTTTCTTCTCCTACATCATATGTATAAGCAGTTACTGATGAACACATCTCTCCATTTTTACTCTTCTGTCTTTTTCTCTTCCTACCTCCCTTCTCCCTCTTTCTCATAGATATATCTTTGCTCATGGCATCAGTTAATTATAATTTGAAGAGTACCAAATTTATATATTCAACCCTTATATTCTGTAAAACATAACTTCATTAAAAATGGTTTCCTTTCTTAAGATTTTATTTTAACATAAAATAAACAGGCTTAAAATCATGCCTTAAACCACATCCACCCAAAGGCAAAATCACATCAATAACTAAACACAGCATAAATCCAACCACCAAACCAGATTAATGTTAATGATCTCTTCCTGGTTTCTTGAACTATCATTGACTTTTTAAACCCCTATTAGAAGCCATTAATTACCAAATATTTTTATTTACTTTTATGCATTACTTCCCTCATTGAACACTCATTTATTTGATTCAAATTTGCTAAGATATTGGTCAAAGCCTCTATGAAATATATAAAAAAGAAAGTCACCTTGATCTTGTTTCTCAGGTCAAAAAGTTAACAGACGTTTACAAACTGTGAAGAAAAAAAAAATCTGAATTCTGTAGGTAGCATTCAAAAGTCTTTTTTTTTTTTTTAAGATTTATTTATTTATGCATACAAGCTGGGGTGCAGGCCAGAGGTGTGGGGCGGGGAGAGGGTTCATCAGAGACAGAGTGGGGAGCAGAACAGGCAGATTGACGGAAATACACTGCTGAGGGGAGCAGCAGGCGAAGCAGGAGAGGTCTGCTGTGCCATGTGGGAATCTCCCCGGCCTGGCATCAAACTCGTAGCACAGCTGCCAACAGCTCCATAGCACTGCGCCTAACCCACTGCACCACCAGGGAGGCCCCAAAAGTCTTTATTTATTTTAAGATTCATTTATTTATGCATACAAGATCTGGGGTGTAAGACAGAGGTGTGCGGTGGTGAGAGGATTCAACAGAGACAGAGTGGTGAACAGGTGGATCTACTGAAGTATACTGCTGAGGGGAGCAGCAGGTGAGGCAGGAGAGGTCTGCTGCGCCATGTGGGAAGCTCCCTGGATGGGGATTGAACTCTTTCTGCAGTGGTTGCAGATAGCTTCATAATGCTCAGACTTAACCCTTTGAGCAACTAGGGAGGCCCTCAAAGTCTTTCTAACCTGAATCTAACAACTCTTTTTGATTTCAGTGTTTTATTTTGGAAATTCTCAAAGATTTGTGTTTAGAGGAAGGGGGCATGATTAATATGAACTAGGGGTAAAAACAGAAAATTTAAGCTAACTAAAGTAATAATTTTGAGAAAAAATTATGGGTACATAGTAATACGAAGTATTTCATTTTTTCATAATTTTCAAGATCTAATTTAACAGTATGAGAAAATATGCTCCTAGGTATGAGAAAATATTTTTCATTAAAATAATTGCTAATGGTATATAAAATGTTTTTGAATAACATATTTTATGGAAATATTTTATAAGTAATGCCAAATCACATTTGCATTTGTATATTTTTATCCATGCCCACTTAAATTAATTTTAAAACAATAAATATTCATATCAAGGGATCTTAAAGAAAAATTTTAAAAACACATTTCCATGTATATTTTAAAATTATTAAAATTTACTAATTTCCTTGTTGGGTTTAAATCACTGATTATTTCATATGTTATTTATAAGTTATTTCTAGTGAAAAGTGATTCATCAAGATTTTGTACTATTTACTCTTTTGATTTCCATGCCAGCATCAATAATATTCCCATGTGTATCAACCAAGTTGAAAATACATAGAATTTATAGGGCACTGTTAAGGCCTCATTCTTGCTCATTCCTTACCAGGAAAAAAAAAAAAAAAGTAATAAGCCCAGTAGGATCCATGATTATCCTGCTAATATGTTGTCAAATTTTGTAATCTTTTAAAGACATAAACCTCTAGTCACTCATATTTCCAATTTTATTATGTAGTTTATTAATAATTAGTTGATTTATTATGTACTTTAAAAAGAATAGTCGTTTTGGGAATAGTTTAAAATTTTTTCAAAGAAACAACACTAGTATTAAAAGGATATTACAAAAAACAATATTCTTTAGTAAATAATGATTTCTTTTCAGTCTTATGTATTTATATGATCCTTGGTAACTTCAAGATCCCATATGTTGAAAAATCATATTTTCCACTTACTGTGCTCCCACACCTTTGTGTTTATCAAATACACAGTTATGGACAATCACTATATGATCCAGCAATTGTATAATTGGGTATAAATCCCAGGAAATTAAAAATTAGATTGAAATTAAAACAGACATAAATGTTCATAGCATCTTTATTTGTAATAGCAAAAGCTGGAATCAGCCCAGATACCCATCAATAGGCAAATGGTTAGACAAACTGTGATACATGCAAACCATGCAGTACTCCCTAAAAATGAAAATAAATAACCTTTTTCTACACAACTACTTGGATGAACCTCCAGGGAATTATGCTGAGTAAAAATATATCTGCTTCAAACTAAAAGGTCACATACTATATGATTCCATTTATAAAACATTTTTGAAATGTCAAAATTTTAGAAATGGATGCTTCCAAATTAGTGGTTAACAAGGATTAGTTATGGCACAGAAGTTGCTACTGAAGACAGTGGATGTTTTTATAACAGTACAACACAAAGAATCCATGATGTTTGTAATATTTTATATCTTGATGGGGTGGTAGATACAAAACCCTACAAAGATAACAACTATATAGAAATTCATACACACATACATACACAATTTCAAAGGAACACCAGCAACAGTATGGGTCTCTGAAAGCAAATAATAGGGAGACGGAAAAAAAAAAAACACACACAACAAATAGCAGTATGTTTTCTTAGGGGAATACTATACTACAGAGAGAAAACCTAATCACTAAGATATGGAAGACATGTTCTTATCAAATACAGAGTTCACAATTTCCATGATAAAGAAGTTCAAAGAAATGGGAGAAAACACAGGAAATCTGATCAAAGAAAACTCAGAAAAAACAAAGGAATGTTCTGAGAAATAAAATTAGTAAACAGAAGATAGAAACTGAAGATTTAAACAAAAAATGGAGTTGCAGAATGTAAAAATATCAATAGATGTGGGGGATATTAAAAAAATCTGGGGAAGGCTGTGAAAGCATATGGATTAAATGGAAAATCAAATCAGTAACCTCGAGGATGATAATGCATAAAGAATCCAGATCTACAAAGAATCCAGATGAAATAAGAGAGATATTAAATAAAAGAAAAGAAGACACACTTTGAGAATCATCACACGCTGTGAGGAAGAACAATATAAGAATAATGTGTATTCAGAGAGCAAAAAGAGGAAGCAGAGGACAGATAATTTATTTAAAGAAAGAAAAGAAGAAAACATTCCAAACCTGGAAAAGGAAGTAATAATTCAAATCCATGAAGCTAAGAACACCAGGGTACCTAACAATGAGACCTACAGAAAGACACATACAAGTGAAACTTCCAAGAGTTCAAGACAAAGACGGAATATTGGAGTTGGCTG
Source organism: Scalopus aquaticus (assembly GCA_004024925.1). Lineage (NCBI taxonomy): Eukaryota > Metazoa > Chordata > Mammalia > Eulipotyphla > Talpidae > Scalopus > Scalopus aquaticus. Next base: position 256,941 of record PVIJ01000395.1, on the reverse strand, counting down.
GAGGAAGAAGTAGATAAACAGTAAGGGGACTCCAATCTGACTAATATTGGAATTCTCTGAAGAAATAGTATGGGCAAGGAAAGAATGGTATGATGCAATCAAAATACTTAAAGGCAGTAACTGTCAGTCAAGAATAATATATCCTGGCCTCCCCGGTGGCACAGCAGTTGAGCGCTGCGCTGTGGAGTTATCGGCAGCGGCAACGCGAGTTTGACGCCCTGCCAGGGAGATTCCCACATGGCGCGGCAGACCTTTCCTGCCTCACCCGCTGCTCCCCTCAGCAGTGTATCTCTGATCTGCCTGTTCTGCTCCCCACTCTGTCTCTGGTGAACCCTCTCACCGCCCCACGCCTCTGGCCTGTACCCCAGCTTGTATGGATAAATAAAAAATAAATCTTTAAAAAAAAAAGAATAATATATCCTGCAGGGTAGTCCTTCAGATGAGGAAGAAATAAAGACTCTCTAGAAAAAACTGAGACAGTTTCCAAACACAATACCCCTCTCCCCTCTGTCTCCCATCTAAACTAAAGAAAGGAACATATGCAAAGAACTGAACAGGAAATAGAACCATAAAATTCAGGACAAAATGGCAGAAGCATATTTTTACATATCAATAATAACTTTACATTTAAATGGACTGAACTCATGAATTAAAAGACACAAAATGTCTGGTTGGATTAGTAAATAGATCAAAATTTCTGCTGTCTCCCAAAAACAAACCTGAACTCCAAAAATAAACACAGCTTCAGAGTAAAGTGTTTGAAAATAATCCTACATGTAAATGGGACACAAACAAAGGCAGACAGGCAAACTTATATCACATAAAATATATTTGCACCTAAAAATGATAACAAGAGACAGGGATGGTGACAACCAAATTATAAAAAGAACAATATATCAGGAAGACCTAACATTCATCAATGTATTCTTAACAAATGAAGGAGTATCAAAATGTATAAGGTGATTACTATCAAATCTGAAAATAGACAATAGGAAAAACACATTCATGGTGTGTTACATAAAAACTCTGCTAACACCAATGGACAGATCAACTAGACAAAAAATAAATAAGGACACAGTATCCTTAAACAAGAAATTAGACCACAAGGGCTTGCTATTCATTTATAGGGCATAGCACCCTCAAAAAAACTGAATAAGATATTATTCTCAAGAGCACATAGGACATTCTCCAGCACTGACCACACAAGTTTTAACAAATTCATATCAATCACCTTCAGTGGCCATAAAAGTCTCAAACTAGAAATTAACCACAAAAAGAAAGCAGGGAAATCTTTCATGTGTGGAGTTTGAACAATTCACTACTAAATGATTATTAAGTTGATGAGGAAATCAAAGGAGAAATAAACAAATATCTCAAGATATGCCAAAGAGGACACAACCTTCTAGAACCATGGAACACAGCAAAAGCAACACTAAGAAGGAATTATGTAACAACGTAGTCCCGCATTGATAATCTTATCTATCACCTCAAAGAATTTGAAAAAGGTGAACCAACAAAACCAAAAGCCAGTAGAATAGAGGAAATGAGAGCATAAAAAATAAAATACAAATCAAACAGTCCAAAATATTAATGAAATCATAACCTGGTTCTTTGAAAAAATAAATAAAATAGACAAACTCCAGCCTGCTTCACAAAGGAAAACAGGGAAAAATTCAAATAATAGGCTCAGAAATGAAAAAGAAGTCACAACAGACATTGCAAAAAATTGCAATTTGGTAAAACATGCTCTAGACAGAAATGTATCTTGATTTTCTAAAGAGCTGTATTTTGTGAGTTTATAGAAAATTTAGCTTAATAATTCTAATCTTTACAAAGTAAATTTGATAACTAAACTGTCATTTTTTTTTATTTTCAAAGGGACAAAATAGCTATTTTATTTTTTTCATTTTTAAATCTCTAGATCTTTCATATCCTAATTCAAATCACACTTTCACACTATTCCTACTTGCTATTTTTTTCATAACCAAACTTTAATAGTGTCACTTCTTTGATCTGTAAATAGAATAAAGTATTGTCTTCTAGTAACTCTACTTTTAAAGTGTTTGCCTTAGGATGATAATTTAAGTATTTTGTGTTTCATCAACAAAATGATTTTCATTCTATTTCATGAAGAATTAAAAAAAAAAGTACAAGAAGATTTTCCAGAATTATTTCCTAGGTCCTCCACCCAGATATACTGCCAGAGATTTATTTTTTAAAAAGTCAGCTTAGTTCCTTAGTGCATTTGCTTGCCAGACACAAAACTAATGAAGGCTCCCTGTGGAATTTTCATAGAAAGACAAGCATGGTAGCATAGTTCAATGAAACAAGTAAAAAGTAAATGGCAATAATTCAATGAAGTATGGCAGCAGTGGAAAGAAAGTCTTTAAAAGCAAGGTTTAAACATTTCTTAAGGATCTCCTGATGTTTCATCTCCCAATAGACCTAATGTGATGAGGAGCAGGGACCTATGTGTTAACCCACTAACCTACCATAATGGCATGACAGATGCTTCCTACCTGAAGAAGTCATGCCTAGGAGAGGAGGAGCAGGAGACTGACAGAATGCCCAGGGAGAGTATTGATCCAATGACTCTTTCCTGGTAACCATTACAGAGACATGAGTTGACAGTAATTAAAATGACTTACACACTGGGGTGGTTTCAAACTCAAATCTTCGACTGAAGACACCATAGCCTGCTGCTGTGCGTGCTCGAATTTGGAAGACATATACCGAGGCTGGCTTCAAGCCCTCCGCAGTTATAGTTGTCTCTTTAGATTTGATAATCGTATAGCTGGTCTCTTGGTCCTTGAATTACAAATGAACATACAAAAAGCCAAACAAAAAACCAAAAATTGGTATATGATTTAATAATAAAAGCAAGCTTAGAATCATCAATCAAAATATGAATCAGCAACTATACACACACTTGTTAGCAGTACAGATATATTTTAGGAAACAAAACTACACACTCTGTGTTTATGTAGAACCTTAAAGTATCTTCCAGGGCTCAGAGTTGGTGGATGACTTGTCTTCTAGCCACCTACAACCTTTACCTGTGTCAGAAATAAATATGCAGTGTTTTAAAATACAACTTGAAGGATATAAATAATCTCCTTGAATATACTTTAGTATTATTTGTGAGTTTGTTTTTCTTAGAAATATTTTGTTGGAACACATCTGATATGCAATATGTTCACAGAGAAAGGTGGTAGTATCTCACACTGCTGGAAAGATTTATGCTTTACAACTTTAGTGAATTTGATTTCTAATTATATTTAGAGCTTGGGAGAAGGAATGACTACTTCACTGGAGAATTTTAATTTCAATGAATTAAATATGAATTAATTTCGATTCAATTCATTAAGTTCTGTATTAAGTATTAAGGGAGTATTAAGGAAAAATGCAAATCAGGGTTTTTTTTCTTTTTAAAACTTTCTATTTTTTCATTTTAATGTTTTGGGGATAGGTGAATAGTGAATAGAGATCAAGTGGTAAGAAAACCACTGGAAGCGTAATTTTGAAAATTGAAATAAAGATTAACTGTTCCTATTTTGACTGCTAATGAAAGTCTCTAGCTACCATCTATAACTGTTCATTAATGCATTGAACATAAAACCTTAGACCTATGTATATTTTAAACACACTGAATCCCTGTTTTGAAATGTGTCCTCCCTTATATTTTTCTGTGTAAATTTTTCACTGAACTTATTTTTTTCTGAAGATTTTCCACATTTATTACATTTCTGTAGATATTAATGAATTAAAGATAGGTAGTGGCTAGATATTCCCCCCTTTGAAAAATGAGTTTTTCTTACAATAACTTGATTAATGACTACAAATCACCACTTTCTAAACATTTCAGGTAATTTTCATTTTATACATAGAAATGTGTGTTGATTTATGTTTTAAAAGCAAATGGAGATAACATATACACATTTTTTTCTAAATAAGAGGAAACGGGAATATAATATTCACTTCTTAAGTATTCTAATCGGTAATATAGTTATTAATCTTCATAAAGCTGTATATTAAAAAGCAAAACAAATGCAAACCATACTCCTTTCTTCTCCCTTGAAGTTTACAATCAATAATAGTAAGTCCTATTGTATCTTCGGTATAGACACTGAGATCAGATGGCAAAAATACACTTAGTAAATTTTTAAATTATTTCTTAGTTTTCGTATTTGTAAAATTGGAGTAGAGATTGTTGCCTGGATAACCTGACACAGGTATGTATGTGAAAACACTTAATAAACTGTGAAGTATTAGTTATTTCAGTTGTAATAATTATAATTTTTTCCAATTTGACACATCAAATTTGACTTCCAACCACTTTCTATATATTACAACCAATTAATCTAAAATATATAATCTGTAAATATTCTTTTTTAAAGAAGTTTTAGCATTCCTCATTTAATGTTAAATTATCTTGGGGTTAAATACATCCAAATATCTTTCCAAATAGGTATAATCTATAATTTAATCTATGTAGGCTTTCTGACAAATTGTATACAGATTATTGATTCCTATATTTTTATTTATATTATTTTATGATAATTTTATTATTTTAAGATAAAAAATGAAAGTTTTAATTGTCAGCTAACCTGAATGTCAAAAAATGTGATTCAGACTATGACAGATGACATTAGAAATTAAATCCAGATCTAGAGAAAAAAGGAGAGCATCATAAATGATAAATATGTCAGTAAATATAAAATACTATAAATATTCTTATTTCTGTTCAGAATTTTGTTTATAGCAAAACTTGTAATAACAATATTGAGTTTATTATAAATGAAAATATAGAGGAGAACAAAAGCATATAGGATGAGTATGAATGGAAGCAACCCAAATAGTCATCAATACATGAATGCATTTTTTTAATTCACAGAGTAATTTAAGTGCCTACTCATTAAAATGGTTAGGAAATTTTATTAATTTTGTGAAGGTTTAGATAAAGTAGATAATTAAATCTTAAGCAACTGTTCCTTTAATGTCAGTTATTTTTTTTATTCATAAACATTTATTTTCTTTTCTTATCTACTCCATTACTATTTCTATATACTAAGGTGTAAAGAATTAAAAAAAAGATAATTTCTTGATGGGCTTCTTGTTAAAGGGGTTAAAGTCTTCTATAAACTATTATAGTGAAATTCTGAGAGTGCTCAAGCTTAAACACAATGTACAAAACCGTCTCAATAAAATCATACTTTATAATTTGGCAGTGATCTTGGTAGTGATTTTCAATGAGAAATGATTAAATGTTTGTTCACTATTATTTTCACTTTGTTTAAATGGAATTTAAGTTAGTGAAAAAATATAGAAAAAGCTAAGATATGTGATTCTGATAATTTGAATAATTATGATTTTTATATAAAATGTTAACCTTTATAACATAAATTTGTAGAAGAGCACAGGAATATCAGGATTAGAATTCCAGCCATGTTATTATTATCTAAGTAGGTACGTAAATGTGAGTATACAGCTCGACCTAGTTTTTTCTTCCTTAAAATGAAATGAAATTACTTATCAAGAGAATTGTGAGGCCTTAAAGATAGAGATAATGTACATAACATCTAGCACAATTTTATAATATAAGACTGTAAGTAAATCCTAGAACCAATAGCATAATCCTATAGCATGTTGGTAAAAATGAAAAAAAAAAAAGCTTACATGGCTGAAGTCACAACTAATATGTTTTGCAAAAAAGTTAGAAATTGGTATTTTTGCTAAAAGAGAAAAAAACAATTATGAGCATATAGGAATGCTGTTCCTTGAAATAGTGCATGATCTAATACTAATTGTGCAAAATTGTAGAACATTCTGTCTGATTTATCTATTAACATTATGTGTGTCTCAGTGGTTCCTTATTGCAGGTCTAACTGCACATCGTGTCTTTGAGTTAGCTGAATACTGTATATTTAAATAAAGCATATACCTAAGGTATTAAAATCCGTAAATACACACTGTGAATGATAAAAGTATTTTCCAAAACTTGCTTCTATTCTATCACTTTCAATTACTCTTATTGCAATTTCCTCCAAATCACAAACCCGATATACACATCTTAACACCCACAGCCACCTGGCTGCCAAGTCCTTGGTCAGGGCAGTGGCTTTTGCTGCTTTCATGCCCCTGCTGAGCAAATGAGCTACATTCCCCAGCTGCTTAGCAAATACTGCTCACATGCAGTGAGGGGAGGGCCTCTGCAGAAGGAGCCAGCTGGCAACCACCCTGCCAAAGGGCAGCTTCCCTTTGCCTTTGCCTTTAATTAAGAGATGGCAATAGGCCCATCACCATGCAGGAGCAGAGAGGCCCAATGACCTCTATTAGAGCAGGGCAATCACAGGCAGAAATGCCAGCTGGCAAATGTATGATCCCTGGAAAGCTTTACCACCTGCGTTGGCCAAAAGCCATCCAATAAAATAGCAGTGTCATTCTGAAAGCTCAAAATGAACTCTGGAAACCTAGCAGGACCCCCACCTTGATACATGATATAAAAACTCATTACCCCCTTATTTTTTCCTTTTTAAAATGTTAAGAAAAACTTATGTGTATTTTATTGATATGCTCAAAAATTTTGCAGAGTCTGGGAATTAATATTGTCAGTGCAGAAAAGAAAACCTGATAGAAGTTAATAACTCCCCCCAAATAATATATAAAAGTTTTGCTCCTTTCAAAGCATGTGAGTAAACAATTTATTATTCATTATTGAGTATATGTTTAGAAATCACTTTACAAAACCCTATTTTTTGTATTATACATGCAATAGAATATATTAATGTGACATTAAATAGAAAACCATATTTTAATGTAATGCAGACATTCTAAGCAGTTGGACTATGTATAAACTAAGTAAAACTTATTAGAAGAGATATTAACAGAAAATAATTCCTACCCATCACTCATTCAACAACTCTTTAAGAGAATCACCAGCTAAAGAAAAATAAACCCTTGCATCTATGGATATTATATATATGAGACTTATAAATTTGCTGAAAGTAGTAGTATAAACAATAAAATGTTACTTATAAAGAAAAAAATAGGATTATTTCCTAAATACAAAAGAGAAAAAACAGTCATTGATATAGTTAGTTGTTGCAGAGTAAGAAAAAAAATGCAGGGAATTAAATACTTGTCAAACTTTTAGTTTTCTTGCTTTATTTCCTCTAAAATTCATATATTCAAAATATAGTTTTGGGATTAGTTATTTTCAAAAGCCATTATGCATGGAATTTCTTTTAAAATGAACTAAAATCACAATAAAACTTGGAAACCTAGAATGTTTAGAAATGATCTCATATATGTTTATATATAGATGTATAACTACTTATCTGGCTTTAGATTAATATTCATATAATAAAGTCTATGAAAGTTTGAATAAGAAGAAATGTAATTGATTTTTTTGGTTTCGATTTTGAAGGGGATAATTCTTTTGATTTCTTCTTCAGCCTGAGTGTTTGCATATAGAAAGGCTACTGATTTTTGTGCATTGATTTTGTATCCTACTACGTTACTGAACTGGTCTATAGTTTTGAGTAGGTTTTCTATGGAGTTTTTGGGATTCCCTATGTATATAATCATATCGTCTGCAAATAGTGACAGTTTAATTTCTTCTTTCCCTATTTGGATTCCTTGTATGTCTTTCTCTTGTCTTATTGCTCTCGCTAGGACTTCAGGTGTTATATTGAAAAGCAATGGTGAGAGTGGACATCCTTGTCTTGTTCCTGATTTTAGGGGAAAGGCTTTCAGCTTCTCACCATTGAGGATAATATTGGCTGTGGGTTTGTCGTATATGGCTTTTATTGTGTTAAGGAATGTTCCTTCTATTCCAAGTTTTTCAAGGGCCTTTATCATAAATGGATGTTGCACTTTGTCGAATGCTTTCTCAGCATCTATTGATATGATCATATGGTTTTTATTTTTCTTTTTGTTGATGTGATGGATTACATTAATTGATTTTCGGATGTTGAACCATCCTTGTCTCCACGGGTGAACAGGTGGTGGGTAACTTATGGGGAATACATAATAATGTAAGAGATACGAATAACAAAAATAAATATTATATTAAAAAAATAAAATAACTAAAATAAAATAAAAAAGAAGAAATGTAAAACTTAACAAATTATTTTTGGATATAGCATGTGTTTAAATTATAGACCTAAAGAATATACATTGCAGTTTGGACTACTACTTCCCCCAAATTATGAATCAACATTTTATATGATTTACCCATTTTTTAAAAAGTAAGTACTGTAAATTTTCTCACACCATACCATTGACTCAGAAGTATTCTTTCAGAGCATTTAATGTATTTGATATTAGATTTTGTGACATATGCCTTGTCTTTATTTATATCCCCTAGTGATCCAGTAATTACATGTAATACCATCCATTCGTCATTCCTAGAAAGACGACTATTTCTAAAGCTATAATTGACTATCTCTTTTAAAATCATATATGAACACTGAACTAAGGACATCCAAAACCTAGAGAAAATACGCAGAAAACGCTGCTACCCACACCATTCCATACTGTCTTGTTATTGTAATTGAATAATTTCAAATAATTGATTCAATAATGAAAGCAAAATTATTTGTTAATTTTCATAATGTAATGAATCATTTCACTGTTTTTGTATTTACACTGTACAGTGTATTTCACTGTATTCACCTACCCTCTTTTATCTTTACATATATCTCTATCATTCTATGTCGGTCTGTCTATTTATCTATCTATCTATCTATCTATCACTCTCTCTATATGTATGATGAAGATTTTTAAGTAATTTTACTTAATAGGATATCCTTATTGTTGTAATATGCTTCCACTGGTACACTGAAAACCAATTTTTCCCCTTTCTTTACTAATACCTTATCTGAGACAATATTTTAGGTATTGCAGAGAAAGGTTTTGAACTTTCTCCAACTGTCTTTATCCTTCTCTAATAGAGATCTCCGTGGTTTCTGTAAGCCTGGGAGAATCAATTGAGAGGTGTAGCTGAGCACTTTTCTTCATTATGCAAAGAAGCAGATCCTTTCTACTCTTACCTAAGACAAAAATATCTGGGTCAGGATCTTTAATGCTTCCTCTTCAAGTCTGGTTTGGGCTTCTAAATATATGAATTCCATTAGAACTTAAGTTGTTTTAAATGCTGTATGTCATTCAGACCCAGGTTTGTACAGAGATCACAGTAAATAATGGGGCAAGTTGTAAATACTTTTGGCAACTATATATATGGCAACTATAATATATAAGCCACATACATCATTACATCTTTAGAAATAAGCTTGTCTTTATTCTTCATCTGTCTTATATATTTATCAATAGTTCACTCGTTTGTGGATTTTGAAAAGAATAAGTTGGGTGATTATTGTTCAATCTCAACAACTATTACAACAAAATTCTTAATAACCATTACTCAACTTCAGGAAGGAGAGAAAAATGAGAAAATATAGAGAATGTGAGGCACACTTCGGATTTTGTGTCCTAAAATTAACAAAATAAAGTTTATAGTAGTGTTAGAGTTTTGTTATAATTTAAAATAATTATATATTACAGTCATATCTGTCTGTACTTCCTAAACGGCGTAGGTGTTGTGCAGGGTTACTGATCTAAAGCATAGTCACTCTTGAAGGTGAACAACTGAAGTGTGGCATTTTCAGAATGTCCTATCACTTCATCTTTTAATGCTGTAAAAGCTAGTTAAGCGTATGTTAGATGATATGGTGGTATTCCGGTAGCCTAAACTGTTTGGCAGCAGGAAATAAAGAGTAGAGTGCTCCCTGTACACTTCTAGGCTCCATAATCACAACTGCAGAATCAATTGTCATTGATTTACGCATAAAATTGCAGAATTTTTTTTATAAATTAGATAATTGCAACTTCTAAAATGAAAAAAAAAAAAAGAAGAGAGGATGGTCTTTATTCTGTTGATCTCACCTTTTCAAAATATTTGATTTCATACTCCAGGATGATTCCATTGGGGCGATCTGGCTCTTGCCAAGACAGAGAGATGCTGTTCTTTGAAATCTTCCCCTTTTTCACATTGGTAACTGGAGAGGGGGCTGCAAAATAGCATAAATAAAGAGTAATATGAGTAACAAAGCCCTGAAATTAGAGCTCTGTATATGAATATTTGCATTTTTGAATTGTAGTGCAATAAATAATACATTGAATTTTCTTTTAACCTGGAAATGGTTTTACTTTCTCTACATGTGTTTTTACGGATTATCAAGCCTTTTACAAATATAAATCAACTAAGTATCCTGAAATTTTTCTCATACAGAAGTTACAATCATACAGAATCTTAAATCCACATTTTCTTAAAAAGCATAGCAACAAAATGAAGTATATTACTTTTTATTTAGTATTTTGATGATCTTATTCAGTCTCTATGTTTCTAAAATGTATGGACTACATATATCTCATTTCTGCTAATAAATATATTAACATTTATATTACCGTATTTCCACATTAAGGTATTTTTATCATATATTTTTTTTGAAATCACGTGAGTCCTATCATCATTGAATGCATGTATTAATATAGTTTTCTTTCCAAAATATGTTATTATAATAAATATGTGGTATATTTTGAAAACACCAGTTGAAACAAAATTTTTTTTTCACATCCATATCACCCTAATATTTTATTAAAAGTCACAATCACTTATGTGAGTGTGAGTCTGGCTGTCAGTGTTTATTAAGTGCTTACTTAATAATGAAAAAAATATATTTGCGATTTCAGGTATGTCTGGATATTCTAAATTCACAAACATGTGGCTATTTGATTTAACATATATTTTATCAATTTGTTGAAACTCATATAGAAATTATAAAGAGGTATTTTCTAATATTTTTCCTGATATAATTATTTTTATATTTTTTAGATTTTATAAAAGACACAAAAGAATATCATAGACAAATGATTTACATGAGTTTTGTGTGTTTATGTAAACACACATGCTAGTATGTATAATATCTATCTATCTATCTATCTATCTATCTATCCATCTATCTATCTATCTATCTCTCTACCTACCTACCTACCTACATACATACATATGGAAAAGATATCGGTCATGAAGATTGGCCAAATCTATCTATCTATATGTCTGTCTGTCTATCTATCAATCATCTGTCTTTTATTTCTATCATTTCTCTCAAAATATAATCAAAATCAGAAGTACCACATGAATAACAGCAAGAGCAAAATTTAGAATTTTTTGTTGGGCCCAACAGTAATATCAAAAGTGGGGTGGAGAAGAAGTTGATTGAGAACAGGTGAGAAAGCATGTTACTCCGCCACTTGAAAACCTCAAGTCCCTCCCTGTCTCACCCAGGAGTAAAACACGAATGTGTCCACATACAAGGATCAACACCTCGCGCTTGCTACATCTTCTCTGCCCTTCCCTCTTAGTACAGTTCTTCAATGGCTCTGCTTAGGTTCTGTTCTTAAGCACTTCAGACACACTCCTATCAGAGCATACTGTACTCTGCATTCCATCATCCGGGGGTAATTTTTGCCCCGTCTTCTCCAGGGCTCATTTCTTCTCTGGTTTTCTCATGGAGACCTTTCCTGTCTACTCCATGACTCAAGTAACCAACTCTCACCTGTAGCTCCCTCACTTCATCATACCCTCTGATTTTTCAGTGTTTTTTTCCTCTTATATTGTATATTTGTACTGTCTGATTTATAACTTGTATGGTTTTTCAATTCTCTCAAGTAGAATTAAATTTTCATGAGGGTAGAAATATCATTTATATTTTTTTCAATTGAATCCCTAGACCTAGAATAGTACTTGGGATAAGGAGGGTACAATAAATGTGTGTGGAATTAATAAAAATTAAAATCAAAGTAATAATGCACAAACTGCTTAATTACAGATAATTTACAAATCTGAAGCAGAAAAAGGAAAGTCAAAAAATAAATAGATGGAATTTGGGGCAATAAAAAGACAATGTGAGGTATGGCATCATCATGAATTTAAAAATCTATGATAGAAATATAAATGAAATGAATTAAATGAAAATAATTTTATGCACTAGATTTCCAGTTACATAAATAACAAGCATACTTATGTTGGACTAGAAGGAGAAGCACATTTTGCATTATTTTATTATGTCAACAAACTCAACTATGTATGGCTTTCAATGGAATTAATAATCTGTAAGAGAGATGTCTAGTATTTTATAAATCCATCATAGGTGATAATGACTTTGGCACTTTAATGTGTGTACTTTTATGCTTTTAATCACAGACCTATGTGATATTCAGATTCAGAGGGTGCATATTTTCAGTCTTATCTTTCGTTATAAACATGTCCAGATCCATAAAGTTTCCCACAGTAGAAGAGAACACATGTAGCATGTATATAAAACCGAAACTATAGTATTTTCAAAACTGTAGTTTTGAAATTAGATTGTTTACTTCCATGGAAATTGTATTTGGTAATTCTCACAGAACTATTTTGGCACAGGTTTAAAATTCCTTTCGATTTCTTAGTAAGGGAAATTCATGCCATATTCAGCACAGTGAATAAAGCATTCATAAGACATGGAAACAACAAAAAAGTAAACTATGGGCTCCTAGTTTGTTCTAGCATTTATGGCAAAATAATAAATTGAGTAAAATACTCAATTTATTGAAGTATTTAGAAATAGAATACTAACAGAAGATTAAAGAAGATCGTATATTTTTAATGTGCGATGTTCAGTAGTGGATATCTTTATGAATTATCTTGAATCTTGAATTGGACTACTGTCCCATCATCACCACATATTTATTGAATTACACACCGTAAATATTGTCCTCAAAGTTCTTTATCACTTTACTACATTGTGAACATCTTTTTGATTGATTATATTTCTAATAGCTAGTCCTTACCTAACAGTTAATGGTGTTGCCAACTTTCTATGCATAGATTGCACTTAATATGTGTGCTCCATGAAGGCAAGGAATAACTTGGTTTGGCTCACTCTTATATTTCCAGCACCAGAAAATTCTTGGCATTAGAGATTTAAAAACATTTGTTGAATGGATGCATGAGGGAATAGGAAAAAAAAAATATATATATCATGATGTATCACTCAAAACTGAGTTTATCTCATCATAAGTGCATATGCTAGGATTTTATTAATTGGGGATTTGTGCTTTATTTTAATGCTCAACTCTTTAATAAAACAATCAATTTCAAAGTGAAACTATCAAAAAATATCAACACAGACAGAAACAGCCTGAAGTGGAATATATGTATTTACATATATCAATCAAAGTTAAACATAAACTGTGTAGCTTACAAAGACTATTTGATTTAATAAATGTCCCTTTTTTTCCAAACCCAGTTTTCGCAGACTCTGTAGAGAACTCTTTAAAACCAGGTTCAGAAGAGGTGAGAAGACCACTTCTACCATCAGAATAGTTCAGGAATCATTTTATCTGTAACTAGACCATCTTTGCATCACTGAAGTAAAGCTGATTAAAGCGGGAAAACTACAGTTCCTGGGGACATAGTAACAATGCACAAATTGTGAATGGCAGCATTCCCCCCACCCACTATAAAGTATTTTATTGTAACAGATGATCCATATTAAAACAACTGTAACCAGATTTGTCAGCATTAACAGCACGTTTAATTTGTTATATCTCTCTCTTATTGATAACTTTTGCTGATTCTTTACCCACTCAACCTTTTGTAATTAATCCAAGAACAAAATGCAAATCATGACAGAGAATTTTAAGTTGTAAAATTTTGTTGGATAATATTAAATCATAAAAATATTATAGACCCAGTATAAGAACAACAAAATATACTAAAGACATCAAGTTGTGAATGGGATAAAATAATTTATATAACTTATGAATTTCACTTTTTTTATATGTAGGAATATTCCAAAGTATTTTTGTATTGTAGCTTCTATACTGAAGTTGACCTCTGAGTACCAGTATAAGCAAGATACCAATTTTTTTTTTTTTACATAGAAGAACTGGGGTGGAAGCCTGGGGTGTAGGCCAGAGGTACAGGGAGTGAGAAGATTCACCAGAAACAGAGTGGGGAGCAGAACAGGCAGATTTACTGAAATACACTGCTAAGGGGAGCAGTGGTCGAGACAGGAGAGGTCTGCTGTGACATGTGGGTTAACACTCTGGCCGGGGACTGAACTCAGGACAAAGTGGTGACAACACTGAGAGTTAACCCCTAGGCCATCAGGGATTATCCAAGACACTGATTTTTCACACTATTAACAGTTCCCATTATGAGCTAATTTGTAAGTTTGAATTTTTAAATTTTAATTTAGAGCAGTTTTATATGTATTAAAAAAATTCTCACTTTCTGACACTGTAAGACCAGATAAAGAGAGTACAGAGTTCCCATGTAGCTCTTCTCTACTGTCCCCCAGTAGGGACATCTTATTTTAGTACAGTAAATCTGCAGGGCATGTGGCACAACTAATGAGCCATTATTGATGCATTAGTATTTAAGCAAAGTTCATTCTTTCTGTATATTTCCTTTGTTTTTACTTACTGTTTTATTTTTCTCCCAAGATTCCATCCAACATACCATAAGAGTTTTTGTCATGTCCTCTTAGGTTCATCTTAGCTGTGATACTTCCACAGGCCTTATTAGATTCTTTGTTTTGAAAACTTGTTTTTATTAATTTGACATTCATTTATGTATCTACATAACTGTGGGGAGACATTTTCTCCCCTCTATAAATGCACAGGCTTCACTCGCCCTCCATCAATGTTCACAGTATCAATGTCCCGTGCCCTTTCTTCTCCTCCTCTCACCTCCCTCACCCTCGGCTTTGCTTGATCTGATGACTGCAACAGTTTTGAGTCATAACAATCAGGCATCCTGTCGATGCTCTCATTTGCGATTTGAGATATTTCCCATGACTACTCTGGGATCAATACTGGCATAAGAGATTTTTGAAGGAAAACTTCAGAGTTAAAGTGTCACTTCCCACTACATCATATCAAACGCACATGTTATCTACATTATTTGTCTTTGGAAGAATGTTTCTATATGCAGCTTACACTTAAGGAGTGAGGAGTTAGGCTCTATCTACTTGAGTTCAGATTATTTGAATAAATTACTTGAAATTCTTCTGCACAGGGCATTTGTCATCCTGTTCCTCTAACTTCATCCCCCCCCCCTTTTTCCCCTTTTCCTTCCTCTTTTCCTACTGTCACTTATTTATATAGCATGGATACATGGACATTTTAATACTTTGATAACCAAATGTTAATTTTGTTACTTCAATTATTAAAACTCTGGCTATGTCTCTTTGACATACCCCATTATTCTGTGTTGTTTTGTCTGTGTTTTTTATGTAACTTTCTCATTTTCTGACACTATGAGACCAGATGTTGGAGGCTCATCTTACTTATTTAGTTCCTAGAATCAGTTATTTTTACAGGAACACTTCTCTCTTTTATTAGAGAATGCTATTAGAAGCCAAAATTTGGTTGATAGATGTGTTCCTTGCTGCTAAACATGACTATAAGCTGCTGTCACCAATGATAATCATTTATCACATAGATCAGTCTAGTCCTTTCAGCCTAATTATTTGTAACATCCCACATGGTCCCCACCATTTGCCATCCATTTATTTCATCATTCGATTCCAGTATATATATTTAGTGGTTAAATAATTAAAATTCTAAGTTTGGTTGACTTGTTGATTACATAACAATGCAGAAACCTCTCACATTTCAATGACACAAAAATGATAGGAACGATCCTACCATCCATTATGTAAAGCGTATCACTCTAAATTTTTAAGTATACAATCCTCATGAAGGCACAGAGTTCCCAGATGGGAACAAGTGACATGGCACAGGCAGCTCTGAAGTCAAACAGAATTGGTTCCAAATCATTTGGCAGCCAATCATTTTCTAGTTCTGTGATCCAGTTTAAGTTACTTAAACTCAATGAATGCACTTTTATCTTTCAAGTAAGAATAATGTAAAAATTCACCATCATTTTATAAAGGTTGAAATAAGTTTCTGGATATACAATATCAGATATAGACTGGGTGACAAATCTATCCTGTTTGTAATAATATCAGTTGCAAAGTATCTGACCATTATTTAAAAAGACTTCAATAATAAATCCTCCAAAACTTTTTATACCTTTCAAGCTTCATCAATCAAAATTATCCGTAACCTCTTCTCTGAACTTGACACTACTCTAAATGTTGGGTGAGATCCAAAAGCAAGGCACCTATACAGAAAATAATTTTTTTTCCTACATCCAGTGGATTTTACAACTAAAATTAATACACAATTATAGGCAAATTTCCTTGATTATAGCAATTTTAATGGGCTAAAAATGTTGAACTTTTAAATGTTAATGGAATGACCAATAATTCAGTTAGTATAGAATGTCTGAGTCACACTTTAAAATAGTATGCATATAATGAAAATATAAAAACCAATCATATTAAATGGAATAAGAAAATACCATCCATCAGTCTCTACACTCAATGCTATTTGTGTAGACAAAAATAAATCATGGATAGAATCAAGAATTGGCTACTTGTACTTAAGAAACAAACAACACTCCATCTGCTATACTTATTACCATATATTTCAAGTATTAAAGGGTTGAGAAAGCATGTAGGACAATATTGAAATTCTTTCAGTCTGTGACAGACCATGACTATGTTACACTTCAGATGAGACTGTTTTTAATTTCCTTCAAAATCTCCTCCACATGTGTATTTTTTTAGTTTATTAACATACACATTTTTAAAATACATGTATCTACTATTTGATTTCATAGTCAAAATTTGGCCAAGTGGAATGTCAATATTTGCCAGCTGGAAACCACTGAAACCACCACTTATTTCTGCCATGCACGATTTATCATATTCAGGTGCTTCTTGTTATCCAGATGGGTCTAGGCCAGTTTCTCCTAAAAATATAGATTATTAGATTTCTCTTCAGAAAATTCTGACTTAGGGATTCTCATTGTGTCCAAGGATTCTGTGTTTTTAATAAAGATTCTATTTGAATCACTTTAAAGTAAAATTTGGGAAATACTGAAAGTAAACCATACGGGGATTAGTTTTTCTTTAAAAATATATATATATAAGCTTAGAAACATGTGGTTAGAAAGAGGTGTTGATTTTTTTTTACAAACTGCTGCTGTTGTAAATTTTTTTTTAAGAGGTGTGGGACAGTGAGAGGGCTCACCAGAGTCAGAATGGGAGCAGCACAGGCAGATCGATGGAAATACACTGCTGAGGGGAGCAGCCTTGCCATGTGGGAATCTCCCCTGCTGGGCATCGAACTTGCGTCGCCGCTGCCAACAGCTCCCCTGTTGTAAATTTTTGACTCAACAATTAATATCTGTCATCCTGCTATCATACCGTGCTAACTTTTCTCAGTTAGTGTTTAATTCTTATATTTGATCATTTAGTATTTTTTTTAACTGGTTGGTTTATTTATATGTCATCTGGCTTAGTCTAACTCGACTATAAACTTCATAAAATTAGTAAGATTTTTGTCTTACTCCCTATTGCTTGCAAAGTCATTAAAACAATTTCAGAATAACATTAGACATATTAAAACATTTGGTGTGTAAGAGTTGAATTTTTTTTTCTATTACAATAGATTTGTTTGCACTTTCCAGAGTGTTGTATAAATAAGATCATAGAGTTCACATTTTTTTTTTTCTAACTAGATTATCATGGGATATTTGTAAATTGTAGGGAGAAATGTATACCTTGAACAACAAATTACTGTCTTGCTTGTGATGATATGTCACAGATACGTACATAGGCTAAAACCTAACAATTTTTACACTTCGTGTGCAGTTTATTTCATAATTGTATATTAATAGGACTGCCGAATTGTGTATGTGTGTTTGAAAAGATAACTACTATTTTTATTGATGCAACAGTGTATAATAACATTATATAAGTTTCAGGTATGCATACTTAAAAATCAACAATTATATATACTATATTAAGTTTATCACGGAAGTCCAATTCTGTCCTTTATCATACAATTGACTTCTTTTTACTTGATTTATCTTCCTGTCTCCATTCTCTCTGTAAAGACTAGTTCATTTTATAGTCTAAAAGTTATTTTTCTTTTGTATAGATAGTTCATCTGTTTGCTTAGCTTCTTTATATGCCACATGACTGAAATCATATGGTATTTGACTGTCTTCAACTGACTTACTTCAATAGGCATAACATCCTCTACATCCATGTTATTGCAAATGGAAGAATGAAATTACAGCTTCTTATAACTGCCTCTACCTTTATTTAAGACAACAAAGTCTTTTAGCTAATTGACCCCTCCCTCCCTCCCTCCCTCTCTCTTTCTCCCTCTCTCTCTCATTCTCACTCTCTCCTCTTCCCCTTCTATGTGTCTCTCCATCTTTTAGAAAAACTCTTAATGATACAATATATAGTGATTACTCTGCTACATTTCTTTAGAGTACATATCTCTCAAATGAAAGTAAAGAATTCAATAACTAGATTTCCTAAAATAAATAAGAAATGCAGTTGTTGGACTAATTATAAACATCTGAATAGTAAAGTAGATATTGTAAAATTAACTTCCATTAAGAATTACAAAATTTGTATTTCATATGCTATAGAATATACATATTCTTTTCTTTTTATATTGCAGAGAATATAAATTACAATATACTTTTTTTCTATATTTAATATAAAATTATTTCTACATATGTCATTGGATACCATTGGGCAAAGAAAAAACTACAGTGCATTTTCAACACAACTGATATCCATGATCTGTTCCAAATAAAGTAGAAATTTTAGAAGTTTCTTTCTCAAATGGAAATTCAATGTACTCAGTACTCATTCAGACAAAACATAAGTCACTACATCTTAAAAAGGTGAAATTAGATCCTTTGACATATGATCTCAGTGAAGTTTCAGAAAGATTTCACAAAAAGCTGGCTTTACTATTTTTTGTTTTGCTTGTACACTTATTTTTTTTTCTTTTTTTTTTTAATTTAATTTATATCCTTTACATTATTTTGTATCCCCTGTAGGTTTCCCACCACCAATTCGCCCATGAACCATCACCATAGTCCCTTCTGCTCTTTTCTCTCCTATTCTGGTCTCTCTTCTTCCTCCCCACCCCCATAGAATGTCTCTTATTTGTGGTTGCCTGCTAGTTTTTGCCTTTATGTTTTGTGTGTCATTTTTTCCTTCTGATTTCTCGTTTGGCTCTCTTATCCCTCCTATTAGTGATATCATTTGATGTTTTTCTTTTTCCTTCTGGCTTATTTCACTGAGCATGATCCCTTCCAGCTCCACGCATGTTGTTGAGAATTGTGTTAGTTTATCATTTTTGATTGCTGAATAGTACTCCATTATATGCATGTACCACATTTTCTTGATCCAGTCATCAATTTTGGGGCATGTTTTAGCTATTGTAAATAGTGCTGCAATAAACATAGGTGTGCACGTGACTTTTTGGATTAATGTTTTTGTGTCATTTGGGTATATTCCTAGGAGTGGAATTGTTGGGTTGTCTAGAAGCTCCATTTTTAGTTGTTTGAGAAACCACCATACTGCTTTCCATAGAGGTTGAACCAGTTTGCATTCCCAACAACAGTGTAGGAGCATTCCTTTTTGTACACAGCTTTGCCAACATTTGTTGTTTTCTCTTTTTTAAAAGTGTGCCCTTCTCACTGGTGTGAGGTAGTATTTCATTGTGGTTTTGACTTGCATTTCCCTGATTATGAGGGATGTTGAACATTTTTTCATAAGCCTGTTTGCCACTTGCATTTATTCTTTGGAAAAGTGTCTTTTAAGTTCTTCTGCCCATTTTTTGACTGGATTTTTTGCTTTGTTTTTGTTGAGTCGTGTGAGATTTTTGTAGATTTTTGTGATCAGACCCTTGTCTGTTGTATGGAGTGCAAATATTTTCTCCCAGTGAGTGGGCTGTCTATTTGTTTTGGTAAATGTTGCTTTTGCTGTACAGAAGCTTTTTAGTTTGATGTAATCCCAGTTGTTTATCATTTCCTTTACTATCTTTGCTTTGGGGGATGTGTCATTAAATCCTCAATAAAATTTTAGCTAATAGAATCCAATAACACATCAAAAAGATATATCACCATGACCAAGTGGAATTTATCCCAGGAGCACAAGGTTCATTCAACATCAGAAAATCAATAAACATAATCCAACACATCAACAAAAAGAAACATAAAAACCATATGATCATATCAATAGATGCTGAGAAAAATTTCAACAAAGTCCAACATCCATTTATGATGAAAGTCCTCAAAATTCTAGGGATAGAAGGAACATTCTTTAACATAATAAAGGCCATGAATGACAAACCCACAACCAATACCATTCTCAATGGTGAAAAACTGAAAGCCTTTCCCTCGAAATCTGGAACAAGGCAAGGTTGTCCACTGTCACCACTGCTTTTCAATATAATACTGGAAGTACTAGCCAGAGCAATGACAGGAGAAAAGCATCCAAAGAATCCAAACAGGGAAAGAAGAAATAAAGCTATCACTATTTGCAGACTATATGATAACATATATACAAAACCCGAAAAACTCCACAGAAAAACTAATCAAAATAATCAATCAGTTTAGTTAAGTAGCGGGATACAAAACCAACACAAAAAAATCAGTAGCTCTCCTATATGCAGACAATCAGTCCAAAGAAGAGGAAATCAAGAAAACATCAAAACAAAATTTAAACAAAAAAATCCAAACAAAAAAAAACATTGAAACAAAAAAAAAATCAAATACCTGGGACTAAACCTAACAAAAGATGTAAAGGAACTGTACAAATAAAACATTATTAAAAGAAATAGAAGAAGACACAAAGAAATGGAAAAACATCCCCTGCTCATGGACTGGAAGAATTAATATTATCAAAATGGCCATACTACTGAAAGCAATTTACAGATTCAATGCTATTCCAATAAAAATCCCAATGACATTCTTCAAAGATACAGAACGAATACTGATGAAGTTCATATGGAACCACAAAAAAACCTGGCTTTAAATGTTAGTAGTACCAGGCAACAATATCCTTTGAAATAAAAAGAACCTATGAACTGAAATGTCCCATTAGATTTTTCCCCAAAGCTCCAAAACATTGAAAATTAATTGTTTTTCATAGGAAATAGAATCAACTAAATTTCAAAGTAGGTATATATATATTTATTTTCTCTTCTTGATGATTTTTTGTATTGATATATCACTATTTTACAAGTTTCAAGAGTACAAACTCATACCACAATAAATGCATATACCAGAAGTTTTCCATGCAATTATACTTAATGATATTAAGCCATATGTTTCAAATATCACTTTGAAGTCATATTCACAATGATGTTAATTACCAAAGAAAATGGCAATATTAAAAACAGAAAACTCTATCACTGATCTTTATAGTCACCATTTCACAGAACAATCACACATATTATAAAAACTTATCAACTACCTGATAACACATTGTTATAAAATAAATTATCATAAAATTTGTTTCTTAATTATCATTTATTACCTTATAATGGGATTTTTAGCACACAAAGTGGTCTTGGTGTCAGTGATTATTTAATCTTAATAATCCCAGCACTTTTTTTTTTTATAAGAAACAGAGTTTAGGCAATTTTATGGTACCCTTTTAAAATAAAATTAGGTAGTATCTAGCAAAAACCAAAACAAAACAAACTGGTATAGTTGTCAAAAATAAATCCACATAGTATTCTTCATTTACATTATACTCAAGGTAATATGCTTTCAATAATGTTTACCATATTAGATTTTAATTATAGGTATAGCAATTAGTTTTGCAGGTGGATAAATAATTAGATTAATAAAACACAGTTATAACATGCTCATTGTATAGGAAAATAATCTCTTACAAATTTATACCATGTAAAGTCTTGTTAACCTGATAACTACTAACGGTAAAGTGGAAACTAATTCAATCCTTAATTAATTTAAGATTTTCACAATCTACACTAATCTGATCTAATATTTTAAAAAGCAAAATATATATACATATATTTTTTTTTTAAGATTTATTTATTTATGCATACAAGCTAGGGTACAGGCCAGAGCCATGTGGCAGCGAGAGGGCTCACCAGAGACAGAGTGGGGAGCAGAACAGACAGAGCAAGGGAAATACACTGCTGCAGGGAGCAGAGGGCAAGGCAGGAGAGGTCTACCATGTGGTGTGGGAATCTCCCCAGCCCGGCCCCGAACTCGTGTATAACACGAATATAAACAACCGTTTTTTCCCCTTTTTTACTTCACATTGGTTTTAGCCTTCTATTGCTTATGAAGACATAAAATATTTAATTCAACAAGAATCATACGTTACCATTTAGCTAATGACTAAAGAACAATATTAGATTTCTATTATACCATTAAAGTTCAAAACCATCACATCTTCTTCTCCTAAATGTATTCTCTCTAAGATCATCTGTCAAGATGTGAAATTGCACCAGTAGCAACAAAAAGTCAAACTATAAAACAACCAGGGAGAACTAAGGAGTGTTTATTAGCTAATCCCAATCACAATATCACTAAATATAATTCCTTGTAACAGCATGATAGCCTGTAAATAGAGAAAATATGACATTAATAACAGTTAGTCAGCATTTTAAAATCCAGAAGGAAAGCAAATCAAGATAATCTGTCCCAAGTTAGAAATGTTAACAAAATTCTAATTTCTCAGCTCTTATTATTGTACTAATTTTGATGAATCAAACCAAATTCTCCAAGTTGTGGAAAATCTCAGCCAATAATAAAGTTGAATGGAAAGTCATTTTTATTTAGAATGATCACACAGGTCAGAGACTACAAATTTCTAAAGCAAATAAAATACCACATTATCTATTTGCTGTGATAACTTCAAAATGCATAAGGTCCATATTTTGGGTTCTACTGGAAGTAACAGGTTTTGATCATATATATGCAAAATAAAAATAAAAGTCTAAATCTGTCTGTAAAATGCCAAAGATTGCATTATATAAAATTTCAGTTATTGTTTGGAAAGAACTAAGTCAAAATTTTACTTTGAGAAGTTTACTTTGAACATATTTTGCTTAAACAAAGGAAGAAATTCATTCATTGATGGATAATGAGGATATAGTAATTACAACAAAAATGTATTGCATTTATAGTAAACATTGTGGTGTGCCTAACACTTTTTAGTGGAGTATTTTATACACATTAATTAATTTAGTCCTCTAAAATCCTTAAAAAGTAGGAATTATCATCACCCCCTTCTGAAGCACATAGACAAAAAGTAATGACCAGTCAGCCCATCAGGAAGTTGCAGACTTAAGCAGTCATTCTTCAGATTATTCTCAAATATTATACCACAGGTATAAAAGAATCCTTCACTAGAGAGATGTTACATTTAGCACTTAATTGCACATTAGATTATGTTAAAAATTACTGGATTATTCAACTATTCTTTACATAATATAACCTCTTAATTGTGTGTGTGTGTGTGTGTGTGTGTGTGTGTGTGTGTGTGTGTAGAAACACTGAGGTGTAGGCCAGAAATGCAAGGAGTGACTGGTTTCAGACCAGAGTGGGAAGTAGAACAGGCAGATTCACTGAAATACACTGCTGACGGGAGCAGTGGACAAGACAGGATGTCTGCTGTGCTGTATGTGGGTGAGCTCCCTGGCTGGGGACAACACTCAGGCTGTAGTAAGGAAAATGCTGAAACAACCCTAAGCCATGAGAGAGGGCAGCCTCTTAATTTTTGTTCAACTTTTTCTAGTATCTACCAAAGCTGATTACAAAACCAAACAAACAAACAAACAAGTGAAAAGAACATCTGATTAAAAAGTTAGGCAACTCTTTTTAATCATAGATATGTTATATATTGTGTTATATATAATTGTGTTGACGCTGAGTTTTATTACATAAAGCAACAGTTCACAACTATTTTATCTTCCGTAACATACCTAAAAGACAGCATGTTTGGAAACTACTTAAACATGTTTCTGTAATGATGAAACCTGAAATGGACTTCTGCAAATAAAGCCCCCAAATAATCACAGTTCCCACAACCAATAACATTACACAGGTAATGACAGTGGTCCACAGACTGTGCCATAATTAAAATGAACTGCTGCTTGGCTAACACATCTCTGCATGCTAGATGCAAGCCTTCTCTACCACTCAGAAATGCATATTGAAATTCTTAAATGAAAATATTATCATATACATGATTAACTTGTATTTTATATTAGATATGCATATAAATACATATTTCACAAACTTTGATACTTTGTGGTTAATAAGTAATATCTAACAACAAATTACAATGCAATTTGCCCTGTGGATAACACAGCAGGGATATAAGAGTGCAAACCTCTCATTCATTTGTTCCAGCACATTTCGCTCCCCAAAACCCAAAACACCTCTCTATCTCAAGGCATTTTCAGAGGAATCTAGTTGGAAAAAAAAAATGGTATCAGAAACTGTCTTCTCTAGATCCCTTTCTTTTTCATTTCCTAATGTTACTGAAAGACTAACATGCTATGGTGAATGACCATAAAATTGTTAATATTAAAAATGAAATAAATTGTTTGGGGACAACTAAAGGAAAATGACATCAGAAGAAGTTTCTTGTTTTACTGCCAAGAGGATAATCTGAACATAGTCCAGAAGGGCACTAGACTCACTATGGCTTGTGCAAAACTAGAGCACATTCTGGATATTAGAGACCGATGCTGACAAACAGATAGGACGTGGAGGAAAATCGAATCCTGCAATAAAAACTGGATGAAAAAAGGTACTAGAAAATGTGGTTGGTCAGGAACCTGCCATTAAAATCTCAGAGTTGTGATACAGTGTTTGGCCAGCAACCCTGTCCCTGTGAAGGGTTAGTGGGTTAGTATGGAATACACCCTTAAATTATGATAAATGCATGCAGAAGTGCAGGGCTGTCCTAACTGGACAGTTCCAGATGAGGACAGGTTACAGAACAACGGTATGCCCCCTACCCCACACCTTCAGTCTTGTTCAAGCTGATAAAATGAAACACAACAGCATAGTTCACAGACCACAGAGACCTAATTCTGGAAACCCAGAGAGGAGTATATTCAACAGTACCAAAAACATGAGCAATTCCTGCAACCCACTTCCAACAGTGACTGTATCCCTCTAGGTATTCCTCTACCCTTGTTGAACAGCTCTAGATCAGTTCCCTCAGCATACAGTGCCATCTGCTGGAAAAGTGGAAGTTTTCCAGCCTTAAAAGATGAGATAATACAGCAATCTAGAAAGTTACAAAATGGGGAGATAGAAAAACACAACACATGGCACTCTGACCTCAAGGGACTATTTCACCAAGGAGAGAGGAACAAAATCTCCAGAATCTACAGTTCAAAATTACCACGACAAAAATTCATAGAAATGAAGATAAAATAGAAAGCTAAAAAAAGATATACAAGAAAACACAGAAAAATAAATGAATGTCTTGAGAAATAAAATTAATGAACAGGAGATAGAAGTTGGAATTTTAAATTAAAAAAAAAGGCTTCAGTGATGTTTTTGTGGGTTTGTCTCTAACACCAGGATAAACGAAAGAGAATATAAGCAATCATGACTGCATCAAACAAAAAGTCTATGTAGCAAAAGAAACTATTATTACAACAAGACACCCTATGATTTGGAGAAAAAAGTTTGCATAAGCATACATTTGACAAAGAGCCAATATCCAATATGTACAAAGAGCACAAGCAACTCAACAAAATGAAATGACCCAATTAAAAAAAAAATGGCTAGAACAGCTAAATAGGCACTTCTCCAAAGAAGACATAGGGATGGCCATTAGGCACAAAGAACAAATGTTTATCATCTCTTGTAGTCAATTACATTTCATTTAATTTAATGCAAATTAAAGTCACAATGAGGTAACAGCTCACACCTGTGAAAATGACCCATCTTGAAAAGACCAGGAACAACAAGTGTTCATAAGAATGTGGAGAAAATGGAACCCTTCTACACTGTTCATGGTAATGTAGACTGGCTCAGCCCCTGTGGGAAACAGTATAGGGATTTCTCAAGATATTACAAAAAAATAGACTATGTGATCCAGCAATTCCAGTCCAATATATGTATGTACCCAATGTCTTTGGGTATGTATGTACCCAAATAATGCAAAAGCATCAACTTGATGATATATATCTACTCCTATGTTAATTGCAGCACTATTTACATATCCAAGTTATGCAAATAAACTAAGTGTACAAAGCCACATGCATGAGTAGATTAAGAAGTCATGGTGTATACATATATAAATGTGATACTACTCAGTTATAAGTTATATAAAAAGAAATTCTTGCCATTTGTGACAACATGGATGGAACCAGAGGAGGATTATGAAAAGTGAAATAAGTCAGAAGGAGAAAGACTAAGAATGATGTCACTGAAATGTGGAATATATATAAATAACACAAAGGAGCGTATAAACCTAAACAGCATCAAACCATAGAAATCTGAGTGTAGATTGAGAAGAAGGGAGAAGGAGGAGAGCAGAGTAGGAAACTGTTACAGTGGACTTTGGTTTGGGGTCTGCTGTGGTAACATACACCTGAAGGTTGTAATCCTACATCTGTAATCATTTACTGCATTGTAAACCAATGTTGCCTCAAAAGAAAAAACATAAAGATAATTTTCTTTTGGAAATGTAATACCTGTAGAAATTTATTCCATTCCTCTGAAAATATATTTACAGACCTCTCAGATTAAACAATCATGAGTACAATGAGTAACTTCTTTTTTCTTTGTATTCCCTGTAAACTAAAACAAGAACAAGCACATCATAGGGGTCCAATTAAAAAAAAAAAGGTCCAATCCATCAAGAAGCCAAGATATTTTTGACAAGTAGTGAAGATGTAATATAATCATTAAAATCATAATAGAATCTTGTTTTCTTTTTAAATCTATGGGCAAAATCATCAAATGTCATTTTACTTATATGTGAGTTTAATTTAAAAGCCAAATGGGAATAAACTTGAAAAGAGCTTTCATGAAATTATATTACAAATTTAATTCTACCTTATAAATAAAAGAACCAGCAATACTTCTGAATACAAGGAGGAACTGGAACCAATGACAATTACTAAGTATGGCAATAAATATAATTTTGATGCATTTTGATAAAAGTTACATAATTGAATGTCATAACATGATGTTTTAAATTAAGGAACATTGTTAGATATACAGAAATGAAACAAATCAGAACAATTTATTATCCAATGAATTATTAAAAATACTGGAACAAAATTTATTTTTATTTTTTCTTTGTATTCAACAAGTTGAATTAATGGAAGGAAATTAATGGTTGGTTAATAGAAGGAAAAGTTATTTCTTATACCTTACTTCAAAATCATCTTAACTAACTGAAAATTGCTATATTGAGGTCTTGTTTGAAATAAAACCTTATCATTTTTATGTATTAATTAATAAATTTCCATTGACTTTTTCTATTATAGCAATTAAATTGATATAGATCTAATTTTATATCTTCCTTTGCTGAGAACATAGGCAAAAATTATTATATAAATTTATATGTAACATATATATGATGCTAAGAGACATAAATGTACATATGGATACAAATATAGACATGCATGTAAAATGCATAAATACATATGAAAGCTTATTTAGTGTCTCTGTTTTATTAGCTGATAATTCATTAGTATTAAAAGTAGGACTTAAAGCCCAGATACATCTGATTTCAAAGGTAATTTACCTGCTGCTTTTATATATAATGAGGTTTGTATGCATACATATATATGCTACAGTATATACTATACATTAATTCATTAAATTATGTTCTGATGCACATGCAATCATGATCTATATGTTTGTGTACTATATGTATATAACAACACATTTATAATAACTTCACCTACAAATTTCAAAAATCATACATAACTTTCTTATCTAGAGCAAAGTAAAGAAATATAAACTACAACTTAGAACTTAGATTCTTCTTAGTTCATTAAAATATAATGTGGTATTTATTTTTAACATAGTTTTCCATATTTTGATGACCTTAAAATGACTTCAATAATACAAATGCATTCTTCTGTAAAAGTAGAAACTAGACTTAACAAACGTAAAATTTAGGTGACTCCAAATTAACATGTGTGTGTATTTGTACATAATGATACAACATAATATTCCAAGGTTCAGTCTATTATGGAATTGTTAAATGTACCTGTCAAATTATATTTTATAAACACATAGCCAAATACTTTTCATGGGATTACTGAAACACAGTTAGCACATTAATATTTTATTTGTATTTATTTACACAGATTTTTTTTCTTGGAAATTGATGCAATTCTCTTTGAAACTTCACCACATACTTTTAAACACTCTTTTGCTTCACCACCCAATCACTTTTGCATTCATCACATGCTGTTTACAGAAATTATTGCAACCTTCCATCAACTGTTTTCTAATTCCTGTATAATAAGCAGAAAATCTACCCTTTGTATCAAGATTGCCGTCCCACATAAAGTTGCAACCAGTCACTCACAAATGGCAATGTTGAACCCAAAATGTTAACTGTTTTTCACAGGAACATGAAACACTCAATCCAATTATGCACTGTTCAGGAAGAATTTATGTGACTTTTCTAGCTTGTTACAGAAAATATTCCAACCAGACACAATGTTTGCTAAAATACAGGGATTAAAATAAAGTATGTAAACAAGACAACATAAGAAAAACAGGTTCTATATTTTCATCATTTCTCTCTATGTGTAAATTGTGGTATCAGTAGATAAGGGAATTTCCCATCAACAGCCAGCACTACATATAATAACCACATATAAAAAGAGGAAATCACCTATATAACATCATATATTAAAATACTACCAAGAAATTAAGGTGTATAGGAAACATTGTTCTGTGTGTGGACAGTTTTACTATTTCTCACTCTCATTCTCTTAAGAGTTCTTGTGGTTGCTGGAAAGTTCAGATTTGGGTATAAGTAAGGTTTGCTAATATCTTAGCACTACAGACAAATCACTGAGCATTTTCATAGGGTACAAAAGCAGATTATTTCTATTATTCCCTCTGACACAAATAAAACTTACAAGCATAAAAATGAATCGCAGAATAGAATAAAATGTCCATTCTGAATTGATCAGAGAACCCTAAAACATGGCATTGTGTTTTTATCAACAATTCAATTAAATTCCTGCATTAATGAAAATTAACTAACATAAAATTTTAAAGATGTTATTTTAAACTTTGGGGTTCTAAAATTTTATTATATTGGTAGAATTGAATTTAAAATGTTTCATCTAATATAATAAATAATATAATTTTTCCAGTAGTGAAAGAGAACAGCTAATGATGAAATTATACTACAACATCAAGTTATGTCTGGTGGGGGAGACTATGCTGTTTTGGGAAAGAGCTGCCTTAAGCAACTGTATTTAGAGGAAGTAGGTCATCTTTTGAAATAAAGTTCTCCTGATGAAATAAAATTTGGGAAATTTGTAACCTTTATAAAACAGTTTTAACTGAATAATTTGCATTTTTCATGCAGCATTTGATGCTTGAGAAATTATTTCTTTATCGACTATTTTCTACTACTACTACTACTACTACTACTACTACTATCCAGGACTACAAAAGAGTGCAAAAAACAAGCAATAATAGTGTAACAAATCGATGTCATACAGTTTCTTAGATGTATTTCTATGTTAAAAATAGACTCCTTCATATATGTAAAACTTTTCTTGGGAGAGAATTCAATGATCATATCTCCTTCTCACTAAATCACCATCAGATAAGAAAATGGTGGTATTAATGTCTGATAAAATAAAGATAATTTGACACTGCATGCACATGAAAAATTGAAATATTCTAGATTCAGAATTCTTTTTAAGATTTATTTATGCATACAAGCTGGGGTGCAGGCCAGAGGCGTGGGGCAGCAAGAGGGTTCACCAGAGATAGAGCGGGGAGCAGAACAGGCAGATTGACTGAAACACACTGCTGAGGGGAGCAGCGGGCGAGGCAGGAGAGGTCTGCCACACCATGTGGGAATCTCCCTGGCAGGGCGTCGAACTCGAGTCGGCGCTGCCAACAGCTCCACAGTGCAGCGCCTAACCGCTGCACCACCGGGGAGGCCCCTAGATTCAGAATTTTTTCTTCATTTATAAACGTGGACAAAGTAAAATATTCTTACATTTAGCTGTAAAGCACATATTTTTAAATGTACATATTTTGATTAAATGTACATATTTTGATTAAATGTACATGTTTTGATTAAATGTACATATTTTAATTAATATGTACATTTAAAAATATGCGCTTTATAGCTAAATGTAAGAATATTTTACTTTGTCCACATTTATAAATGAAGAAAAAATTCTGTACATATTTTCTACATATTTTGATTAAAATGATTAAAATGATCAATGATATTTGATTAAAATCAAAATATGTACAAAATATTTGGTTAATATTTGATTAATATTTGATTAAAATCAAAATATGTACATATTTTGATTAAATGTACATATTTTGATTAAATGTACATATTTTGATTAATATGTACATTTAAAAATATGTGCTTTACAGCTAAATGCAAGAATATTTTACTTTGTCCACGTTTATAAATGAAGAAAAAATTCTGAATCTAGAATGTTTCAATTTTTCATGTAAATGTACATATTTTGAACAATCAAATCAGCATGACATCATATACATGTAAAAATTACCACAACCATAGCTAACTTCAGTTATTTAGACATGAGATTATCTGTCCATAACTAACTTGCACCTACTGAGAATTGGAAATTTTAACGATTTTGTCATCAATTACATAATGCCAAAGCTATTTTTCCTCATAATTTAGAACTCATTTCTTTTCTTTGTATTCTCTCATGAGTTAATGGGACCAGGCTTTTGATCTATAGATTTCCATCACAATAACATGGTATGGGAGGAAAGGAATCTCTCTTCACAGTATTCACAGCCAGGAACTTACAAATGATGTGCTAATTTTTTAAAGTGTCCCTGATATAGTTAAGGGGATATTTCATGAATATGTACAGAAGATAAAATACATAAAACAACATTGTCACATAGGGACACCTAAATATTACCACTGTTGTAATTTATTGTATTTTCACTTTTCTTCTTTCCCTGTGCATTACAAAAACACTTTCTCAAACTTATTCCAGAATCTCAGCTCACAATATTCTTGCAAATAAGGCAGAAAGAGCAATCACACTGAGCATACAAGTTCTCAGAAAGAAACTCTGGCTTCCTGACAATCAGTGCCTATTATTGTACTCGGTGGTCATGCTTTTTAACAAGTTCCTCAAAATCTTTCTAAAAGTAGTAGATAGATGGTTTCTAAAAGTAGTAGATAGACGGTTGTCTATCACCAAACACTGAGGTTAGACATTTGTTTCTTCAATCTATTAAGAAAAATAAACATGTATATTTTATAAATCAAATTTTGAAACATCCATAAATATTAATAATATTTTCGATATCAGATTATAAAATACAATTTATTATATATTACAATAAATACGAAGTGAAATATAATTTTTAAAATTCATAATAACTAATGGCCCAAATTCTGATATAGTAAAATTATCAGTTCCACCAAAAATAAATTCATTCACAAGATTTCAAATTTGTTATTTCCATTTATAAAATGGGATTCCAGGTTTAATTCTAGAGTGAATCCAGAATCCAGCTTAAGTTGTGTGAAAATGTAGTGAAATCAGTAAAATTGTAATTCTATATCTTTCACCTGCTTTCTTGTTCAACACTGATTGAAAGCAACATTTAGAAAGTTTGTAGACCAATAGAGGCAAATTCTACAAAGGTATCAGCGGGGTTGTAACTGAAAATAATTTTTGGAGTTAGCTACTAGATGGGGAGCAGTTGAGTTTGAAAAGAAAAGCAAATCAAAGATAGCTACAAGTTGGTTAGTGGGTTTTTTGGAAACAAAGATAGAATATCAGCTCAAAATGAGAAAAGAATCAAGAGAAAATTAAAAGTAGGTTATAACTACAAGATATTACAATAATATGTAATTATAAAAAATGAATGAGGACGCAGAACTCTAGTGCAAAAGAAGAAATAAAAGAATTAAGAGATGGTTTACATTTAAAAAGATCTAGAACACCAAATATTAATTCAGCTTGTGTAACTTCATGCTGTGGAATCCCTAAAGCATACTAAACAAATTATATTACTGTTAAAAAATTTGCCACTCAAAGGTAGATACTGCCATTATCCTCATTATACATATGGCAAAACTGGTTCAGAGAAAGACTACAAAAAGTATTGGAGTTGGTGTCAGAAAGGAAACCTAGTTTCAGTCCACATGATTAACCACTGACACTATTACATTTCATTAACGATTTGTGTCCTAGAAAAGGCAAGAAAACAGAGCATTTGGATGCATTCAGATTTTAAAAAAACTGTATTTCTTTAAAAGTATATACTATTGGAATTTTTACTATGTCTACATAATTTAGTAATAATTATGCATAAAATACAATTGCAGAAGACATACGATCTCTTGTTTATACATAATTTAAAATTCATCATAAATCTTCACACAGAAAACAAACATGGAGGAATTCTCGATAGAGATAAAAAATTATTTTCTATTAACTTTTAATATAAAACATACTTCAATCAAATGAGCACTTACTTTTTATCAAATATATATATATAGAGATGTGTATTTCATTTTTGTATAATGTTTGATTTTTCCTCTCAGGTGTAATTCCCATAAAATTTCCACCATCATAAATGAGCTCTTTCTATAGCAGTTCAATACATATGCCAAATATTATTTTTTCAAGATACATTATTGTTAAGGTCCTGCCATGCTCACTGACACACTGGCAGATTCCTCCCTTTTAAAATGATTCACTTTCAAAACACAACATACAAAATCTGATAATGGCAGTTCAAAAGCTATTAACCACTCAGTCTTGGGAAAAGAAGTGGTGCCACCATGAGAAAAGTTCATAAATCTGGAAAGAGGGAAAGAGATGGAAAGGAAAAGGGAAAACCTGGTTTCCCCAGGAGACATTTCTGGTGTTCCATCTGCAACTGGGAGGTGGCAGATTGGAGAGGAAGATAAGAAGGATTCAATGGTTGCTTTGTGTGCAAATTATCAAGCACACTAGAAGTAAGGTTAACACTTTTCTGATGTCTGCATGTGGCTATGTTAACTGTGCAACCAAATATCATATTGCTCCCAAACATACTTCTCCACAATTAACTATCAGAAATATATTCACTACAGAGTAAACAAAAAGTTAACAATATTGAAAGTGACAATGTTTGTCAATAACATCAACAAAGTGTTAATAACACTTACCGATGTTCTAATAACTTTCAATTGCCATATTATTTTTACAATCAGCATATTTTAATATTCTACTCTATAACGAGTGACATATATTAACTGAAATAAAATGGAAATAAATAATAAACAAAAAGATTGTTTTACTTCAGCTACATTAAAGCATCATTCATCCAACTAACAAAATTAAAAATAATCTAAAAATATTTTACACAATCAGGTGTGAAAAAAAAAAGTATTTCTGAAGGGGAACAGAATCTACCATCTCAAAACCTGTTTCTCTGGTTGTTTTAAGAAAGGACAGATAAAGGGAATGTTCTGAAAACAATATATAATAATTGTTATTATATGTTACATTTTTCGAATCCTGAATTTCTAAAGCAGAGTAAAATTTATCACAATCATGCTTTCTCCTAGAGATAGCAAAAAGAAATTCTGTAGCGATTTTGCACTGCCTAGAAAATCAGTTACTTGGCAATGCCCTGTAAATTGAGAAGAACTGGGAAAGAACTGAGATGCAGAGGAGGATAAGTAACTTGTCTGTAGTCACGCAGTCACTACCTAACACTCGGAATGACAACTCTCGAGTCTCAGATCTCTACTGAGTTCACCAGATCACGGACATTTATACAGTGAACTTCAGAAGTTAGAAAACCTTTCAAGCCACTATTTGAACAAACTATATTTTCCAGCAGTCCTTTTCAAAGAACAATGCTAGAAACCTCAAACACTTGAGTGACTTGCTTTTTAGAAGAGCAAATCCAATATTTCTGGTAGAGTGGATGAGAAGGTCCTGCTCAGTGTCCTGGGGTTTGCCCTAGTTATTTTCAACTTGTCTAGACTGAGATGTTGTACTTCATAACTGTGTCTACTTTTCATTATGTTTTTTATTCAAAAAGAGCATCCATGTATAAATCTTTCTTAGTTGAATTCCATAAAGCTAATTTTTCTAAAATGTAAATTAATTTTATCTGCACAAAATTGTGAATTATATTAATCATTATATTAATTGAAGGCCAATTAGAAAAGTTAAACCATAGTAGCTATTTCAACAGAAGGAATTTATGATAGGGAGTTGTCTGTACCATGTAATACTGAACTAGATAAAATGGAAATATTGAGGCAACCCAGGGACAAAATCTACAAAAGGTAGCTATCGTACCCACCTTAAAGGAAGGGAAAATTAAAAAAATATCAGAATCAAAATGCCTGGCTGCTGCTGGTACCTCAGGGTCTTGGAGGAGGGTTTTTGAAAGGGTGTAATGCAGCTGTTTCTGGGAATGCCTACAGAAGTTGGGGGCCTAAAACAATTGTTGCTGTGGAGACAAAGATCAATTATCAGAATAGCAAGGCCTGACACAGCAAGTTGAAAAGGACTATAACTTCCCTTCCTTTCTCCATTTGCTTACTAATCTCCTTCATTGTTTCCAGTAGGTGAAATTTGACAAGAAGCTATCTGGCCAAAGAGAAATGTGGCAAAATGTATTATAATAAAGTGAAATTCCATTTAAAAGACAAAAAAAAAAAAAAACCCTGTCTAATAGTCTGTTTTCCTCTTAAAAATTTTGTTTCTAGGTTTCCATTGTGTGTGTGTGTGTGTGTGTGTGTGTGTGTGTGTGTGTGTGTTGGGGGGGGTACATATGTATGTGTGAAGGATTTCTGTACCTTCCATTTGTACTTTAACAATAAGCATCTCTGAATAACTAGATATTGATTGTCATTTGAATGTTTTTCATGTTTGAACTGTAAGCTTAAATAATAATTTTACTAATATTACTGTCAAGAAATGAGACTATCATGGTGGAAAGTGTCAACTTTGAAATGGCATAAGTTAAACTCTAGTTCTTCCACTTTCTAACTGAGCAATTTAAGGAAAATTATTTAGCCATTCTGAACCCCTCTTCATCTCTATAAAAGGAATATAAATCTTATATTTAGGTTAAGTTGTTATATATATTAAGGATATTATATATACTGTTACATTACATTAATTATATTTTTATGATGTTATGTATAATCTAGTCAATGCCTTTTTAAAAAAGATTTATTTATTTATGCATACAAGAACTGGATTGCAGACCAGAGGAGTGGTGGGGAGGTGAGAGGATTCACCAGAGACAGAGTGGGGAGCAGAACAAGCAGATGCACTGAAATACACTGCTGAGGGGAGCAGTGGACAAGACAAGAGAAGTGTGCTGCACCATGTGGGAAGTTCTGTGGCTGGGCATTGAACTCATGCTGCAGTGGATGCCAATAGCTTCAAGTGCTGAGACTTAAACCATTGCACCACCAAGGAGGCCCTCAATGCCTATTACATTATAGTGCACACTATATTATTACTACTATGGGTATTAAGCACTTCTATTTGAATAATCTTCTTTAGTCTTCATAAGATCTCAGTAGAAAAACAGAAATTAAAACTTTATTGAAAGGTTACAATGCACAGCACACTGATTGAATACTTACAAAGATGATCTCTTTTATAACTATGCAATAACATATTGTCTTATTTTTCCAAATGTGAAAATTAAATTTTGCCATGTGAAGTAATAGCTCAATTCTTCACAATTAGCATTCAAAGTCATTGAAATTTTATTATTGCTATTGTCATTGTGTTTTGTTTGCTTGTTATTTTTATCACAGATCTCAAAATATTACCTTCATCAGTTCAATTCTCTTGAGTTTAGCTAAACTGTTTAGTGCACAATCAGTAGATTTACTTTTTCATTCTCATGTTTTATTTGGTTTACTTTTCTTGCTACTTTAACACATAATTACCTTCTTTCTTGAAGGTAGTTCTACTACATTGCTACATTTTCCATCTCATCACTATTTATTGAAAAGGAAAATGGCAACTACATTACTGATAACTGATACATTTTTTTTGGTTGCTTTCAGGAATATCTATATAATGTCTTATGTAAACTTAAAATTCTTCTGTACCTAGACATTCTTTTGTCCACCAGAAGTACTAAAGTACTATAAAATAGATATTTCTTCTAAATTTTTGTTTGTATTAAATGCTGAATTCTTTTCTATACATTATTCCATTAACTTGTGAAATTTATTGGAAAGGAGATCCACTAAAACATTCGATATTTAAGGTGTTCCTTGAATAAATTTATCCTTCTCTGGCAAAGAAAAGACAGTGAAAGATCCAGAAGATAGATGTGGAGAAATTCTACAATGGCAAATACTTAAAATAGTAATGATAGATAAACAAGATACCATGAGAAAAACAGGTACTTATCTAAAAGAATTTCAAAAGAACAGAGTAGGAATAGCTAGAAGGTAAGATTTGAAGAGCCAATGCTAATCAATTTTTAAAACAGGTGAATGTCATATATCTTTATTTTAATGATCATAATGTGTTTCAAGAACTATAAATGAAGTAGAATAGAGAGATATAAAACAGTGGAACAGATGAAACTAAACCAAACAAACCCTACAAATATGACTGCAGAATCAGGGCTACTGGAGGGAGAGCGGGTTGGTGAGCAATATGGAGAGGGGTTGTAATTAGCTACGGTAAAGGACTATGGATGCTTTTGTGGTGGAGGTTATCACCTTCACCTTATCAAATAACACATCTGAGGAAATATGAACCTAATATTATAATCAATGCACCTCAATAACATATAAATTAAAAAGTGTTTTCCATTAAAAAAAACAACCTCAATATCAATTTCTTGTATATAGATACTTTAAAAACACACAGATAGGAAACATGTAAAGATTTGAGAGAAGAAAAGGAAGACAATATACAAGTAAATTATAATTCATATTGATAACAATCTACTTTAGAGGACAACCAAAATTATAACAGAAATGAAAAAAAAGTATTAACAGCCCAAAGCCTTCAAAATGTGAAGGATAGTCACAATCACCCCTTCACCAAAAGAAAAAAAAAAGATACAGATATCACTGACATATTATAAAATCATTATAATTATTGTCCTGCAATCATTGTAAATAACAAAAAAGAAACACAATAGTATAGGAAGAGTAAGGTATGTGTACATGAGAGGTATTATTGAAACTTCAAAAGGAAATTATAAACATTTTAACAAATGACATTGAAAAATAGTGAGAAGCAAACCATTTGTATTAAAATGACCCAAGAATAATAGCATATACAGAATGAATTGCTGATGAATTAAAGATCATTTTGTAAAAACCCAGGTACAAAAAGTTCCAGTAGAAGATATATGAGACTGTCTTTATGGCACACTGCAAAAAAAAAAAAAAAAAAAAAAAAAAAAAAAAAAAAGAGTATTTTTAAATTCTCACAGAAATTACAAACCATACACAAGATTTTATAATTTTAAGATGTTAAAATAAAAAAAAATAGATGCAATGAATTTTAAAAACCAGACCACAATTAATAAAAGGTATTTGCATTGGTTAAAACCAATAAAATTACTATGTGGTGAATGTAATTTTTTAAAAAGGAATATTTGAAAATGAAGATGGGTTGGAATTATATTGGGAAAAGAGATTACAATCATTGTATTTAAACTCATCCACAATGATTTGTTTTGTTTTGGTTTTTTGCAAATAAAGCATTTATTATTGGCTAGAATTTCTATCTAGTCATCAGAATACTTGAGACAGTTACCCAAAAGCAAACTTAGAATAAAAGTAAACGCATGGCCATGTCAAATATCTACATCATAACAAAACACATCTTCATACATCAGAAAACGTCCACAGCCAGATTGAGCCTGAACAGTACCGATCACTCTAAATTGACTGACTGCACTGTTCACAATAGCTAAGACATGGAAACCACCCAGATGACCAAAAATAGATGAGTGGATTAAGAGGATGTGGTACATATGCACAATGGAATACTATTTGGCATTCAAAAAAGATAAACTCATGCAATTCACGGCAACATGGATGGAGCTAGAAGGGCTCATGATCAGGGAAATAAGCCAAAAGGAAAAAAAAAGTATCAAATGGTTTCACTTATAACAGGAATATAGGGGGACAAAATAAAAGAGAGACACTCAGTGAAAGAGGGGGAAGATAGGGACTCAAAATGGGGGAGCAGGGAACACAGGGGACTGTGGTAATGGTTCACGGGTGAATTGGTGGTGGGAAACCTACGGGGAATACACAATAATGTAAAAGACATAAATAATAACAACAATAAAAAAATTGACTGAAAAAACAATAAAGCATAGCAACAAAAGAAAAGCTGAAATAAATAAACAAATAAGTAAATTGACTGACTGACCTCTCTTCTGGTCAGGAGCATGAAAAAAGACATTTCAATAGCCACATAAGACAATCTTCATAGTGCAGCACAAGGCATTCAGCATTATGGGATATTTAGCATCCTTGACTCCTACATGACAAATGTGCAGTCTAATCATTTTGACAATTAAATATATTCCACACCTTTCTAATCAACACACACACACACACACACACACACACACACACACACACACACACACACAAAGAGAGGTGATCACAGTTGAAAAGGAGACGCAATACATACATAACCCAAAACACCAGTCCCTGTGTGGACCAACTTACAGGAAGTTACTCCAGAAAGGCAGCTTCCGTCACTCACAATGTATCAATTATTTTAGCTATTTTCAAGTTCAACATGGTATCCCTCATCTCTAATGACATATAAGTAGCAGGCAAACAACATAGTCTTAACTCAATTCGTCGGGCAGAGATTCCTTGAGGCATGCGTTTTTTTTTATAAAGCAAATAAAAGTCCATTAAAATAAAATAAAATGAAACAGAATCTTTTAGTATCAATTATGTTTTAAAATCTAGGTAGTTCATAAACACAAATTTCTAAATTCATATGAAAAGTTTTTTTTTTTAAATCAGGAAATACAAATGAAAACAAAATAAGACCCCATATAACATCCAAAATTGAAAAATTGTGTAATACCAATTATTAATGAGGACCTGGGGAAAGTCTTTTGCACTGATTTGCTGATGTTTTAAAAGGACATATATATATATATATATATATATATATATATATATATATATGTACATTTTGTAATTTGAAAATAGGACAATTAAATGATATTTAATTGTATATATCTAATCCAACATAATTCAAGACCATGAGCAGAAGAAGATATTAACAAATATTTGTAACAGAAAAAGCAGCTGACATAATCAAACTATTTGTTAGCAAAAGGATAGTTCTACAATGGGATAACAGCAATTATATGCAGTAATTCTGATATATAGGTATTGTTCTGCATTGAATTATATATTCCAGAAGTTCCTGAAATCCTAATAAGCAATATCTGGTAATGAGACTTCCTTTGGATTTATGGTCATTAGACCTTGATTTAATGTGACCTTGTGCTTATAAAAAAAAGTTATGAACACATTTACACTCTCACAGGGAGAATGCCTTATGAAGATTATAATTACACGGCTCCAAGCCAAGGAACC
Organism: Scalopus aquaticus; assembly: GCA_004024925.1. Lineage (NCBI taxonomy): Eukaryota > Metazoa > Chordata > Mammalia > Eulipotyphla > Talpidae > Scalopus > Scalopus aquaticus. Next base: position 217,123 of record PVIJ01000395.1, on the reverse strand, counting down.
ACCGGAAGTTGGAAACAAGTCCTAGAACAAATCTTTCCTTAGTGTTTCATGGAGAATATGGCCTTGTCAGAAGCATAGGACAATAGTGTATAACAATGGTACTTCAATAAATAAATAAATACATAATTTTCTATTATTTATGACACAAAGTTAGTGATATTTTGTTGAGTAAATGCTAGCAACTTAATACTTTAAGACACAATAAATCTTAAAAAGCAATATTTAGAATGTACATTAACAGTGAACGCTGATGTACCAATATGGACTTCGGGTGATAATGGTACCATTAAAAGAAGACATGTGTGGAGACAGGAGCATTTACGGCAAATCTCTGTACTTTCCTTTCAATTTTGCTATGAAATTAAAACTGCTTTTCAAAGGCAAATGTTTTTTAAAAGCAAGATGCAAAAGATGTATGGTTCATAAAATTTTGATGTATTTGTTAAACTGATTTCTACATTTGCCATAAAATACATAAACACATGTATAAAAATATACATAAACTTGAAGGTCTTTTTTATTCTTGGAAGAGAGTCAGGGAGAAGGAATGGTTGTCAGAATTTAATATAGAAACTTTAGTGCTGCATTTTAGAATGGAAAAGTGAACTTAAACTAAAAAGAGAAGTATTATAGACATTTTAGCCAATTGGTAAGTGTATTATATCATTCAAAGTATATTTTTTTCTTTGAATTGTTTCAGCATTACAAATTATTACAAGTGAAAGTGAAACATTGAACATTTTATGACTGTATTTTAGTGTCCACTGGACCCAGATCTCTGTGCCAGAAATCCACATGCAAAGCCACTGTGACCATTACACAGAGAAATAAGATATTTAAACCAATCTGTCACTTACTTTACTTGTGCAAAGTAATGAAAAAAAAATGCAATTACCTGAAATATTAGAAATCATCTCTTCTTCTAATTATGAACCATGTAAAAGCATTACATTTGAAATAATGATTAAAATTCTGATTCAGTATTTGGAATAAAAATTTTAAGTGACAGATTAACAAGGCAGTCTGTTTATGTCAACAGAATGAAGCCACCTACATTTTGGGTTCCACTTTAATTAGCCAAGCAGTTAATCTGTTGTTTTTCTAATCTCAAAGCAGAATGTAACACTCCCCAGCAACCTCAAAATAAGCATGACAAAGAATTTATCAGTATAAATCCTAAATTTTTTTCTTTCTCTTTGCTCTGTTTTAAAATCGCAATATGAGCAGTGCTTTGCCTCTTTAAGTATAACATTATACAATCTCAAATGGGCATTCATGCATGAGAGAAAACGCCTCTCCTATCCTTGACTAATGCCTGGAGCAGGAACAGTGAAACCTTATTCTTCAAGACAGACCTTCTAATGATACTTCAAAGACTTACAAAGCACCCTAGAGGGTGTTCAGAAGTGCCCATCCTTCCATGATAAAGCCTAGCTAACAGAACAGGTGGTTTCAATCACTTTTGTATGAAAAGTTCCTTCTTTTTGTGGAATATTTTGCATCACTATGCACTGACTATCCAAAAGGCAATAATATTCTAAAAGATTTTTCAGAAAGGATAATTAATGTAAAAACTTTGTTTTCATAATACATTCCCAAGTATCTTCAAATCAACACCATTTTGTTTCTATCAAAAAATGATTTTGGAAAAAATTCTGGAAAAATGGCATTCTGTTATACTTCAATCACATTTTACAATTTCAAATATCTATCAAAGCAAACACTTTTTCTTTTGCCAGCCACCAAGGATAGTAGGTTCCAGGTATCTTAATCAAAGGTATGTAAAAAGTATATTTAAGCAACATAATTATGACATTTAAATTTGGTATTCAAAAGATGTTAAAAGAATGACACTAAGAAAACTGAATCATTAAGTACATCTACACAGTATTGTAAACCAATGATTATGGAAAAAAATCAAGCCTCTGAATATGGCAAAATTATGTTATCAAAAGTATCATTAAAATTTTGATAACTTTTTAAAACTACAGTCAAGAGTTCTTAACACTTTAATGCACCCCTATATATTAGCACTGACATATCATGGCTTCTAGAATAATCTAAGCTGACTTAGCATTGTGGTCAGACACATATAAAATATTCTATTTTTATGACTGTGTCATGTTGCTAGTTAAGAGGAAAGATGAATATGCTAAAAAATGGGAGGAGTCTGTGGAAACCTGGAGGAGGTAACAGACATAGAAAATTCAGAAAACTACAGCAAGAAGGATCTTTTTATCCTCCAGTTGAATAACTATTTTTTCCTTAAGTTTCTAACAAAGTTGCATGAATTTAACTTAATTATGCTCACCACCTTTATTAAAGCATGATTAATAGGTAAAAATGATATATTTAAGATGTATGATGTGTTTTCATATGTGTATACACTGTGAAAAGATCACCATAATCAAGCTAATAAAGATAGTCATCACAAATTCAGATTATATTGATAACATTCAGTTTTCATATGAATTCAACAGGAAACTTATGCTTCAATGTTTACTGCAGCATTGTTTACTGTAGCTAAATTATAGAAACAACCTAACTGCCCCAAAACAGATGAGTGAATTAAGATGTGGTATCATGACCAAGTGGGATTTATTCCAGGGACACAAGCATGGTTCAACATCCGAAAATCAATCAGTGTAATCCAACACACCAACAAAAAGAAAAATAAAGACCATATGATCATATCAAGAGATGCTGAGAAAGCATTTGACAAAGTGCAACACCCATTTTTGATAAAAGTCCTTGAAACCCTTGGGATAGAAGGAACATACCTCAACATAATAAAAACTATATATGACAAACCCACAGCCAATATTATTCTCAATGGAGAGAAGCTGAAGGTCTTTCCCCTAAGATCAGAAACAGGCAAGGATGTCCACTCTCCCCACTGCTTTTCAATATAATACTGGAGGTCCTAGCCAGAGCAATTAGACAAGAGAAAGACATTCAAGGGATCCAAATAGGTAAAGAAGAAATTAAACTGTCTCTATTTGCAGACAATATGATAATATATATACAGAACCCTAAAAACGCCATAGAAAAACTACTCAAAATTATAGACCAGTTCAGGAAAGTAGCAGGATACAAAATCAATGCACAAAAGTCAGTAGCATTCCTCTATGCAAACACCCAATCTGAAGAAGAAGAAATTAAGAGATCCATCCCCTTCAAAATCGAAACCAAAAAAATCAAATATCTGGGAATAAATCTAACAAAAGACACAAAGGACTTATACAAAGGAAACTATGAAACACTGTTGAAAGAAATAGAGGAAGACACAAGAAAATGGAAAGGCATCCCTTGCGCATGGATTGGAAGGATTAACATTATCAAAATGGCAATCCTACCAAAAGCAATTTACAGATTCAATGCTATTCCAATAAAAATCTCAATGACATTCTTCAAAGAAATAGATCGACTACTGATGAAATTCATATGGAACCACAAAAAACCTCGCATAGCTAAAGCCCTCCTAACTAAAAAGAAAGAAAACGGAGGAATTTC
>PVIJ01000395.1:0-213510 GCA_004024925.1 Scalopus aquaticus | reverse complement strand
ACGTAATAATTAAGACAGCATGGTACTGGAACAAAAACAGACACAAAGACCAATGGAACCGTATAGAATACCCAGAATTAAAGCCGCATATCTATGAACAACTAATCTTTGACAAAGGAGCAAAGAAAATGCAGTGGAACAAGGACAGTATATTCAATAAATGGTGCTGGGAAAACTGGACAGCCACATGCAAAAAAATGAAGCTAGACTACTACTACCTCACACCCTGCACAAAAGCGAACTCAAAATGGATAAAAAACCTGGACGTAAGACCTGAAACCATAAAATTTATAGAAGAAAATATAGGCAAAACTCTACACGATATACATCTTACAATAATCTTTAAAGACACATCCCCAAACACAAAGGAAGTGAAGAACAAGATGAACAGATGGGATTACATCAAAATAAAAAGCTTCTGTACAGCAAAAGAGACATTAACCAAAACTAACAGACACCCTACCAACTGGGAAAAGATGTTTAGACACAACACAACCGATAAAAGACTGATAACAAAAATTTACAAGGAACTCAAACAACTCAACAAAAACAAAGCCAAAAATCCAGTCAAAAAATGGGCAGAAGACCTAAAAAGGCATTTCTCCAAAGAAGAAAAGCAAGTGGCCAACAGGTACATGAAAAAATGTTCAACATCACTTATAATTAAGGAAATGCAAATCAAAACCACATTGAGATACCACCTCACACCTGTGAGGATGACACACATTAAAAATACAGGCAACAACAAATGCTGGAAAAGATGTGGAGAAAAAGGAACTCTTCTACACTGCTGGTGGGAATGCAAGTTGGTCCAACCATTATGGAAAGCTGTATGGTGGTTCCTCAAACTGCTAAAAATGGAACTTCCATACTACCCAGCAATACCACTTTTGGGAATCTACCCAAAGGATACAAAAACACTAATTCAAAAGGATACAGGCACCCGTATGTTCATTGCGGCACTGTTCACAATAGCAAAGGTATGGAAGCAACCCAGATGTTCAAAAATAGATGACTGACTCAAGAAGATGTGGTACATATATACACAATGGAATACTACTCAGCATTCAAAGAAGATAAACACATGCAATTTGCAGCGACATGGATGGAATTAGAGGGGATTATACTCAGTGAAATAAGCCAGAAAGAAAGAGAAAAATATTGAATGGTTTCACTTATAACAGGACTATAAGAAAACCAAATAGGAGAGAGACACTCAGCAGGTGGGGAAGGGAAGGCGGGGTGGGGAGGGGAGGGTAAGGGCACAAAATGAGTAGAAAAGGACACAAGGGACCATGGAGATGGATCACGGGTGAATTGGTGGTGGGTTACCCAAGGTGAATACAAAATGTAAAAGATATAAATAGCAATAAAAATATATATACATTAAAAAAAGATGTGATATAGATATACAATGGGATATTACTCAGCAATCAGAAAAAACTTATAAACTTATGCCATTTGTGGCAACATGGATGGAGGAAGAGAAAATGCTGGAAGGGATATGTGGAGCTGGAAAGATAAGTCAGAAAGAGAACAATAAATACCAGATGATATCACCAACATGTGGAATATACAGTAACTAAACAAAGAGTCAGATAAAGACTAACCCATGAAAGCTGACTACAGAACTGAATCATACAAATGGACAATGGAATGGGGAGGGATAAAGACAAAGAAGGAAGAAAGCACAACACTATAGTGGTGGACCATGAGTGACGTGGTGGGGGGTGCACTGTGGTGGCCATACCTGGTACGGATATTCAAATATTACCTCAATTAAAAATAAATTAATTAAAACATAAAAATAAAAAAATATGTTTACATTTCACTTTTTAAAAAAATGTTTTACAGGTAAAAGTGAGGTCTGAGCAGTTGGGGAAATCTATCTGTGGATAGATTAGATTTATTAGGAAAAAAAAGGGTCATAGAAAAAATAAAGGTCCATTGAAAAAATATATGTACTTTCAGTGTGTTTAAACATTTTGTTAATTGTATCTATATAGTTTACTAGAAAACAATTTTAACCAGATTAGTGACTGCTACATAGTATGACAGGAGTTAAATTTATTATCTATTTCTGTATAATTCTTTAAATAAAAAAGCTTAATACATATTTCTTTCCATGTGAAATATTAACTCTAATAAATACCAAATGGGTTAACATTCTTATTGCAATTCATATAATTTTTGTTAAGTACCAAAGCATGTCAGAAAACTTAATCTGTAGTATTTTTTATTAGTTTACACACACACAAACACACACTTACATACATATTTTCACAAAGCAGGGGAGGGGTGGCTGTTCTAAGTAAAACTGTAATAGATATATCATTGTTTAATACAAATTATATTAGCTAGCTAAGCTAAAATATGAAATAAGAGAAAGTAATATTCCATGACTGTGAGAACTCATAAACTGAAAATCAAGCTGTAAAGTTAAATGTTTATGCATTTACTTAAAACATGTGTCCGTTTCCTTAAAAGTAAAGAAACTCAATGAACGATGTTTATCATTAACTTTGAAAAGAAGAGAGCAGAAATAAGGACACAATGAGACTGTCCAAGAGTCACAATTAAAATCAGTTTTTGTACTGTGATACTTTCAGAATTATATTTAGTATCTACATATTTCTTCTAAAATAACTTTTTTTTTTAAAGCTAGTTTCCCTCCAAAAAGAAGAAAGTTGTGCTGAGCTGGTCAGCATTACTTTTTTTTTCTTCCTTTTTTTACTGAGTAAAAGTTTCTAGAAACTTTGTTCTCAATCTGCTATCTTAAAAATTGGTCTATTAATTTAGAAAAATTTAAGGGAGAAAGTTTTTGGCAATAGATGAGCAAATTTTGGGAACTGTAATGAAAAAAATGTTTTCCTTTCAAATGCCTTTGCATTCCATTCAACTATTACAAGTTAAATGCACACAGGTTTGCAGTATGATATTCTATGATTAATCATTTTATGATATTCATAATGTAAGCTAATTTTCTCTCTTATTTTATTATACCAGTACACATGAAAACATATCCTTACTTAATAATCCTAATTAAAATACTGGGTAAAGATATTATGTTTTTAAGTTGTTTATGTGTAGCAACTACAATGCAAAGTTGACAGAGTAAAAAACTACACAAATCACTAAATACTTCACTGAATAATGAGATTTTGACACATACCTTTCCAAAAACAGTGAAAATTAATTAATATTAAGGTTTTAATTTTCTATCAAATCTTTACACCAATGAAATTGCTTTGGAAAAGCACAACATTTTTGTGCATTTTCAACCTGCTGCAGAAGTAGCATACAAAAAGTCATACAAAAAGTCATTTCTAGCAAAGCTGGGTTATGTTTCCTGATGTAACATGGAAGCAACTAGTGGGATTGATGAGTCAGCTGCTAAGGGTCAGTGGCTCAAGCTCTCCCATGAGTATTAATGCAAGTATTCAAATATTAAAGCCATGGAAGCAATATAGCATGCGTAAGTCGAAATTAAGCCGATTTCATCATTTGACTCACAGATTCTGAACTCACCAAAATGGATAACTAAATGTACTGAGTTTCAGCAATTTTTTTGGAAACCCAGAAGAGATGTATTAGACCCAGAAGAGCTAAAATCAGAATCAGCAAAGAAAAGTGGAGGCTAGTCTAATCAAAGTGTAATGGCATTGTAGAAGATTTCAACTTTGGTATATTCTGCGACTGGATTGCACAGAGGAAAACATGATCTTTGCCTCAAAAGTTTGTGTGTGTGCATGTGTATTCATTCATTGAAGCAGTTCAGAACCAGGAAGGCTATAATAAAGTAGCATACACCAATGTTTAGGACAAAGAAGAGGAAAGAGCTGGCAATGAGGAGAGAAAGCAGATGATATTGGAAAAGAAGAAGGAGCCAATAGAAAATAAGAAAAAGACAAAAATTGGAAAAGGAGAGCTAAAATAGAAAGAAGTTGACAGAGAAGTCAACAGAACTGGTAAAACAGCTCTGTAATGTAGACAGGGAATAGCATACTAGAGGCTGTGACTCAAACTGAACCTACAAATACCAGCATGCTACTGGCACAGACTCCTAAAGTTAAATGTATACATCCTTGAACAACTTAAGGCATGCAGAAGTGCATCTTTCTAGCCCAATAACCAGGAGCTGCTCTGGTTGTTCTCTTATATAAAATAGGTTAAAGGACATTAGCGGGATCTGGGTTATGTCTTGGTGTATTGTATTTGGGTTTACAACACCAGCCAAATATACATTTTATGAATTAATATTTTTTGTTCTTATGAAAAAATAAAGAAATTTAAAAGAGAAAGCACAAAATCTTTTTAACATAGCTAAAAATTGGATGAGAAATATTTATTGAATTGGAGAAAAATATTTCTTAAAATTATTGAATTAATCATACCTAAGTTCAGTTTACTGTGAGCAGAATCCTTACATCACAAAACAGCATGGTTTTTCATGGTTCCATCAAATCTTAAACCACTTGAATTCTAGATTCTGTAAACAGACAAGTGCATAAGATATTATATTTTCAAAGTAAAATAACCAAAGCAACTTATCATTTTTGAGAACTGGAAACATTTTGAAGTTTGCATGTAGAGAAAGATAGAGAATGAGAGAAGGATAGAACATAGTATTTTGAATCACTATTACTTAATCACTGCTTAACTAACAAGCTAATTTGGGTCATAAAATTGTGACTTAACTTCATGCTAACAAAGCTAGTACTAGTGGTAATAGCAGTTGTGGATAATCCTTTGGGTAAAGTCACTGGGTTCAAATGATCATTTCCTGTACATTTGCTTTGATATGAAATATTTCACATTTTTAATATTATATATTTTATTACAAAAGAAATATAAGTACTGGCAAGAAAAGATATATTACTGTTATGGATAAAAGAGATTAAAAGTAACCCTGGCCAAAAAGGGAAAATATTTATATTCATATGCATTGAAATAACTGGACACTGGACAGTGAAAAGGATTCTGCAGGACAAAGAGCAAATTCTGCAGCATATAAAAACTGTTGATTTGATGTAACTTTCAATGGAGCCACAGCAAATATGGAAAATAGTAATTTGTTAAATAGAAAATCTTGCTATTACATATATTGTATCTCAATATGAGATACATATTAGGCAAATGTTAATGCAGGGAAAAGGCTAGGACTGGCTTTACTTAAAGTCCAAGGATAGTAAAAATCTGCACAGCTTTATTTCCCTGAACTGAATTTGGAAAGATTTTTTGTCCCTGCTCTTCAAGGAAAGATCAGATTTCAGAGGCATTCACAAGTACATTATTTTTCCTACTTCACTGAATAATAAAGGCTGCCAAAAGGAAAGTTGGGAGGAGAAACTTGTTAAAAGGAAACCCATGAATCAGTATGAATAACTACTATGCAAATTTGCTTGAAAATAGGGGCAATCAGAGTGAATGCCTGAACAGTGCACTGCCAGTCTGGCACCGAGAGAAAGGAGACCTCTCAGAGAACAGCAAAGGGAATTTCTATACCAGAGGCAGATCGGTACTGCCTTTGGCCTCTTTGGCAGATTTCACAGCATTAATTTCTGTGGTTCTATTTCTGAACCTTTTTTAACTTGTTCTTCAATTTTCTTCTCCTTTATGAGAATGGAAGAAAAGGGAATAACAGTGTGAAATACCCTATGATTCTAAACCTGTTGTGGTAGCTATTCTGTTTTCTCCAATTTCTTAAATAACCAATCAATAAAAAGGGAAAACATGTACTTTATTTTAGAATCGTTGATGAACGGTGAATGTTTATTAGTGTGTCACAAGAAGACTGTATTTTTAACTAATCATGTATGCTGCTTAATTTATTGATGGGAGAGCTTGAAGGAAGTCAAATAATTAATGGGTCTTGGAAATGTTTAATTAAATTTTTAATCAACATAAAAGGTGCATAAAATACAATTATTTCAGTCAAATATGATTCTATCAAAGAATTGCAGGTATGAGAGAAAAAAAAGTAAATTAAGCACACAGACACATAGTACTATTAGTTGATTTATAATGTTAGTATATACTTTCTCAAATTTGATTAGTAATAAATGAAAATTTTCTTTCTATTTCAAGCCATGGAAACCCATTGATATACATGAAGTCATTACTTTCTTCCTTTCAATCTGATTAAACTTCTCAGTACATGAAATGCATAACCCCAGGAAGTTATCTAGTATCTCATTGTAGCAGTAAATATCATACCCATTACAAATATCATTGGTTATTGGGGTATTAAATCAATGTAATGAACAAAAGGATAGCTAGATAGAAACAGTAACCTTCGAACTGACCTCCAGGATACACTATTATCCTTAGAAGTAAAAAAAAAAAAAAGCTATTTTAATAAGCTACATATACTTTCATTTGTGAACTGAAATGAACATATTACATTCATTTCTTTAGAAGAAGGGGAAGTAGTACATTGGACTTTACATGAGCAAATTGCTTCTTGTTTTGGTTAATGAAATGGAGTCTGCTGTCAGACTGCCTGAGTTGCATACTTGCTCCTCTGCTCATTGAATGACTTCATTTAAACTTGATGACTTCATCTGTAAAACAGGGAAAACATTCTGCCCTTATCAAAGGGTTATCATGAGGATCAAATGGTTAACTAAAAAAATATTACTATAGTAAGTTAGATGTTAAATAATGTTTTTCTGTACCTTCCAATGTTGAAATCTATTTCTCTTTGATTTAGAATATATTCTATTTCTGTGAATTGATATTTGCCAAAAAATCAAATTAAATATATCACAGATTAGAAATCAAAAACTCAGTAAGGTTTTCTATACAAACTGTTTTTTTTTTTCCTAGCCAATGAGGAGTCTCAGAGCCCAAATTTGTCATTTTCTAAGCATATCTCAACACTTACTACTTTAGAAGTAGTTAAGTATAATTATTTAAAATACAGATATTTTGACCTATACTATACTAAACTAGAAGGCCTGGATTTTTTGAAATGCCAGTATTACACACAAATGTATGCTATTGTTATTCATTTTTAACAAGGCTCACTTAAGAGCCTCCCAAGAGCATACGTCTTGGAAGAAGTTCTTATGATATGATAAATATCTACATAAAATTCCATGTTGGAAAGTCACATACTTTTATCTTTATCTTTAAAAAATAAACTTTAAAAGCTTAAAATAATATTAGTTCATGCTAAGAAACTTTAATGACTCTTCAATGCAGAAATAATCAAACATTTTTACTTGGATATTAAAGCGCTACAAAATCTTGTATCAACATACTTTCCTAAACAAGTAGTTCCATTGTCCCACATACAGGAAAAAATGTATTTTTATTTTAACATATTTATCAATTCAATCCAACATAAACCATTTCATTGATAAACTTAAAAATATATGGAAAGAGGCTTGTATCTATGGGGTAAATATAAAACCCATTCCAAATCATAATTTGAAATAATCTACTCATTGTAGAGAATTATCTTTCAATATTAGCCTCAAAAACATTATTTAGAAATAATGTATTCTTGTCCTTTTTCTAGTTTTTGTTTATTGTGATGTATTATCTAAATATATATATATACTTTTATTAAAATATATACACACATATTGATTTTTGTGAATGAAATATATTTAAGAAAAGACAATATATATATGTAGTACAAAATTTTGTTAATTTATGTAAGATTTTAATAAATTAATTTTCAAATGCATAATATTTTATATTACATTCACAATTCCAAATATGAATTCAACTGATTATAGAAAGGCAGACACGGTTTGACTCTCAGTTCCACACTACTGAAAAATTACTTAATTTTGTTGTTGTTGTTTCAGTTTTCCTTCACTTTGAATGAAGACAACACTTGGAATGCTAAAACAATAGGTAAGTACTGAATTTAAATTACTTAGCTTTGTTCCTGGAATATACTAAATATTCAAATAGCTGTTAGTTATCAATGACTTTTCAAGTTCAAAAACCATGGATTATGTGTATAACAATGGTATATTTAAATGTCTTCTAATATGCATGCTTTTGAAATATAATGTAGGTTTATTCATTATCTTCATAGATAGCAAAATATAACAAGCTTAGCAAAAGAGGAGAAAGGGTGAGAGCAAAAGGTGCCTGTAAACAGTGGAAAAAGGTATTGGTACTTTGGTGTAGAGCATGTGTTAATGTGCATAACATATATGTTTGTCACAAGAGGTGGGAAACTGTTTTCCTAAAAGAATGTTACTGCAATTAAAAAAAAAAAAGAAAGGAAAAAGAATGACAAAGTTCTAAGTGTTTACAGAGACTTTTTTGTATTTGTGTGACAATGGAGATGACTCACGTAATTAAACGAAATACGTTTCTTTCATTGTAAGAATAGTAATGAAAGATATTTCTGTGTGTGTGCCTGTGTGTATGCATGCATGAGTGCATGTGTGTGTCTCTGCGTATTTGAGGTGAAAGATGAAAGATGCTGAATAATATGATAATGGTGATTTTTATTATAGATTGTACTTTCCATGATTTTCCTCTCAGCTTTCATTTGTAACAATTTCATATAACTATAATGTGAGAAACCATTGATTTGTTGTCTGTGTCATGTTTTCAGTGACTGATAAAATACCTATAAATATTGGAAATAAACACAATTATTATAAATTTCTGCAAGGCACTACAACTTCATTTAAATTATAAATATTTTCTCAACGTTCTACCATGACATCAAATTTTAGTAGTTTGAGATTTGTGTTCATTCCTTGACAAATAAACAGTTAATAAGATATGTACTGCGAGTTAATGAAAAACAACAAGACTAAGTGAATATAAGCTTGAAAACTAGGGTTTTTAAGTATAGAACAGATCCAGTCACTATTGGCAATTTTATATTATATTTCTACTTGGTTATACAATGATTTTATTTTTCTTTGCATGCTTGCATTTTTGTTCTGAGATGCTTATTCATTGGTATTAAGACTGTATCACTGCAATTTGTAGGTCTTTACACCGAATGTTTATTTTAGATATGTAATATTAGCATTTTTTATATACAGGTTTATTAACCATATTGGAGGCAAATTACTAAAGTTAACTCAGAATTATATTGAGCTATTTTAAAAGATATTTATTGCACTCTATTATTCATACAAAAATTCCACTAAAATGTATCAAAATAAAAAAACCTCAGACTAATGGAGAAGATGGGGAAGAAATGCTATTTATCAAAATAGATGAAAAAGCCCTGCCACAACTTCCACAAGATATAAACTGCAACCTCAGACACAAAATGACAAATTTAATGAGTATGACAAACTTTTATTGACAGCAACAAAGATGGGGTAAATTTTAAAAACATGATATATTCAGAGAGCTAAGTATTCAAAACTTTGAAATATGGACATATAAATATTATGAAATATAAGAAAGAATAATCTGAGAATAAAAGCTAATAGGATATATTATTATAAAAAGAATCAGGTAAGGTCTAAAGGGATACAGGGACAGAATATAATTGATATTGAATACTTATGCAGCTAAGCAAGTAGAAAATTGCTATATAAGAAGTGAAGTATATGCACACATAAGGTGATGGAGAGATGGGTAGACTGATAGATGAACACTAAAATTGATACATAATTCATAATAAAACAGGCTGTTAGAGAAGTTTAGTCTTTGTATTTTAAGGATAAATCATCTGTAATGATTTCTGAATTATATTTTGAGAACTAATATAGCATAGTGGTTAATATGATGCTTCTGAAGCAAAATTGCCTGCATTCAAAACCTGTTTTCTCTACTTACTAGTTGTAAGTGACTTCAATTATTTATAAACCTGTGTTCCCCTCAGTAAAAATGGAATGGTGAAAAAGATAATGAATTAATGCTCATTAAGTGCTCATAGCAATTTCAGGCATTTTGTAAGAGCACCACAGATGTCGACTGTTTGTTTTATTGTTTACCAATTGCTGCAAAGAAGCAGATACCAAATCTGGTGACTTAGAACTACAGTGATTTATTGTTGCTCACAATTGTAAGCAATTCCTGGGGATTCTTCAGGCCTTGGCAGGATAAACTTACATGGCTGCATTCATGTCAGAGAAACTGCTGTGCACTAGGCTTCTGTCAGATAGCCTCACTGCCAGTGTTATGGGAAGGCTGTAGTGCTCTCTCTCAGGTGCTCTCTCATCTTCAAGAAGACTAGGCTTCTCAGAGAGCATGATGGTCTCAGGGATCCAAGAGGATGAGGAAAGGAATTTGTGAGTCTTTTAGAGCCTTGGCTACAGCTCTTGCATATACGTTCTGCTGCATTCTTAATCAATGAAAGTCACAAGCCAGCCAATATTCAAGATTTGGAGAAATAGACTTCACCGTTTGATGGAAAGATCTTTAAACAAACTGTAACCATGTTTTTATAACCACCACGATTATTATTTTTACTCTGGGAACTAGAAGCTTAAGCAAAAATCCCTATGTCTCCATATAGAAAAATAAAAATTTATTTATAATAAAGTTTACCTGGTTCCCAAAATATTTTATGATAATAAATATAGTCCTGAGAATATAAAATTATACTTAATAGCCATGACCTATAAACAAATTGTCTTCTTATTTTTCCAAGAGGTCAGTTCATATTACCCAGAGTATATATCAGTCAATATTTTGCATAAAAATGAAAAAGACTATTATCTCACACCATATACAAGAATCAACTCAAAATGGAAAACAAGATTGAGTAAGTTATGAAAACATAAAATCCACAGAAGAAAATATAAGCAAAACACTCCACAACATAAGCTTCAGTAATGTCTTTGTAGATTTATGTCCACCAGCAAAGAAAATAAGGTAGAATTTAAACAGTTGGGACTATATTAAACTATACTGTTTCTACACAGAGAAAGAAACTCACTTAAAAACACACTACTGAAAGAGAGAGAATGTGTGCACACCATGCATGTAACAAAGGTTTGATCCAAGATTTAAAAAGAATATATAAAATTTAACAAAAAGAAAATAAGTAACCCATCAAAAAAATAAAAAGCAGAAGGAGTAAATAGACATTTCTCTAATGAAGACCTACAGATTGTCACCAGGTACATGAAAAAATTATCATCAGTTATAGTCAAAGAAATGTAAACCAAAACCACAATGAGATAACACTTTACATCTATGAGAATAGCACATAGGAAAAAGACAAGAAACAAGTGTTGAGGAAGATGTGGAGAAAATTGAAACCTGTGCACTCTTAAGAATGTAAACTTGTCTAGTCCTTATCAAAAACATTATGGAGGTTTTTCAAAATATTAAAAATAGATCCACTATATGATCCAGCAATTCTACTCATAGATAGCTACCCAAATAATGTAAATACTTTAATTTAGAGGGAGTATCCACTCCGATGTTCACTGCAGCATCATTTAAAATAACTAAGATATAGAAACAACTTAAATGCCTGAAGACAGATAAGTGAATTAAGAAGATGTAGTATACATACATAATAGATACTAGTCAGATATGAAGAAAGATAAATTCTTCACTTCTGAGACAATGTGAATAGAGCTGGAGGGAATTGTGATAAGTAAAACAAATCAGATGAGAAAGACAAATACAGGATGCTGTCACTTATATGTGGAATATAGAGAAATAATACAAAGAGTCATATAAACCAAACTAACATCAAACCCTAGAAATCTGACTGTAGAATTTATCAGAGTGGGAGGAGGAACAGGTAGAGAAAAGCAAGGAATAAGGACATGATGGACTACGGTAGAGGACTGTGGGTGCCTTGTGTAGTATGGTACATACATCTGCAAGGTGTGATCCTATAACTTTAAATCATACACAGTGTTGTAACCAATATTACCATAATTAAAATAATATGTGCGTATAATGGTTTAATATCTAACACAAAAATTTATACTGAGTGTAAGCATACACCTGTAATTTATATTTTCAGTTAAACTAAGTAGTATCTATATTTAAAAGAGGATAGGAGCTCTATGTCACTCACAATATAAAAGTTCTTTTGTGATATACTTTTGTTCACTCTACATCACAGGCAACTTTCTATTTTAAAATTCATTCATAGATAATTCTTTACTTGGGTATTTAATAGTGACATTCACAAGATGAAACCTTATGAAACCTATCTTTTATAACTTTATATTAGGCTTGGAATTTGTGGTTCCAATATCAGTGAAGCAAATACTTTTGTCTAAATTGGACTTTAATTATTCCACATGTCACAGTAATGAGTTTGAAATGATACTACAAAAGTCATGAGAAATATCACTGCTATTAGTAAAGAATTAACAAAGCAATAGGAAGCTCTTTAAATCAGTATTTGCACTATTATAAAGGAAGAATGGCAAGGAAATCAACAAGGTTAAATGCAAAGATTACTGGATAAAGATTCCAGACACCTGTCTTTCAGCTATGGAGACATTTCAATGACTGAGTGTACTTTCACAAGTACTGATTCTCCTGTCCTCATTTAAATGTAACTCCATTCAGATATTGTCAAAAAGTCATTTTCCATATTGTAAATTAAGCACTTTATAAAATTTCATATCTCTTTTGTCATGAATTTGAGTAGGGATATGCTGGGATTTAATATTTTGTTGAACAACAGATCCTTATGTATATAGAAATTTTGAAAAATAATAGAAAGGCTATGGTCCACTTTTGAATATAGATATCAAATGATTTAGCAAAATAGTAAAAAAAATGTTTCCTGACTTTTAAATTTACATCTATAAATTTATTTTATAAGAGATATGGTTAAGCAAATATCTGTTACTCTCTATTTGTTATTCCATTTATTTTTTAAACTAAAAAATCCACATCCATTAAGACTATAATAATATAAAATAAATTTTACTCAGAGACCTCATAAAGCTTTGCCTTTCATCATTTTAAGAAGAATAAAAAATGTAGTTGCAGGTTATTATCAAAAGTATAAAAGAAACTCTAGACATGTACTACGTAAAATAATAGCTTTTATAAATGTACAATGTAGCAGTTCTGCAAAAGTGCACTGATTGGAACTAATCTTTATTATAAATAAGTAATTTTCAAAATTCATCAATCTTTTCATATGTGGATTTATTTTTAATAAAAATGATATGTTTTATATACATAACCAATTAAAAACCTGTCATGCTTAGAAATTAAAAAAAAACAGAGAAGGCTTATTTTACTACAAGGAACTGATAAAGCAACATAAAGGACAAGCAGGCACTTTTATATTAAGACAGTCAATTAAATTAATCTAATAAGATAATTTACCGTCTTACAAAGAATTGAAAAGCCAAATGCTGTGATAGTTTTACCTAAAATAAGTTGATACTGCAACTTATGAAATCACCAAATTATAAGGCTGAACAATGTATACATGGTGAAGTACGGCAATATTTTAAGTATTTAAAGAGGAAATCATCAGGATTTCTTAACTGTAGCAATTATTACTATGGCAAAATGTTGGCAAGTACAGGATGATTCCATCTAAAAAAGAAAATTGTATTGAAATGTCTAAAAAGACAAGAGGAATTGATAAAGATTCAGAAGAGATGAATTTTAATGCTATGTCATTAATAATGTCATAAATCAATTAACATTAAAATAGAATTCCATATTTTGACAATCAACAATATTTCAATTAATAACAATTTTTTTCATTCACTTCAAAATTTTATGAGTACCTGCTACATGTTATAACCATACTATCCAGTGAGGATTCAGTCATGAATAAAATTTTCATATTCTCTGCTCTCAAGGAACTTATAGGATAGTGGAAGAGATCTATAAGGAAGCAAATTACAGCATACTTGTGTGAATGTGGTTAAATTTCCAGAACACTAAAGACAGGCACTTATCTTGAATTTGACAGTTAATAGTTTCCTGAAAGAAGTCTTTGCTTGAAATAAAAAGATTGCGTAGGAGTTAACTAAAGAAATAGGAATGAGGTAAAGGATGTATCCATGTGAGGTCCCTTGTTGTCAGACTGTGTAATGACATCTTTTAATGTAAGATCAGGAAATATTTGAGAACTAAGAAGAGACAACTATTTTGTTTTATATGCAACATAATATTTTTTCTAAGAAAAATTCCTACTTATAAAAAGATAACTTCTCACGAATTTGGTGACTTAGACACTCTTCCAACAGATAATCATTATATAATTACTGTATTTATTGTCTGTGCAAGCATATTTCTTGGCAGTTGATGACACTCCAGTTAACAAATCATAGCAACATTTTTGTTACAATGGAACATACATTTTAAGGTGAGACAAAATACAATATAAAATAAATTATGTTAAAGAGTGATATGTGCTGTGGGGGAAAATGTTAAGTGGGCTAGAGAAGATCAAAGTGAGGAAAGTTGTGTGTGTGTGTGTTTGCTTGCACAACCAAGAGCAGCATACGTAAACAATTTAAAATAGGATGATCGTGAAACACTTATGAAAAGATCTATGAGCAAAAGAATTTATGATGCCAAGATAGGAAGGCACAGATATTTAGGAGAAGATGTTTTGAAGCAGATGGAACAGCAAATACAGAAGTCATGAGACTAGTATATACCTAGAAAATTCACTGAGTAACAAGAAGGCACATTCACCTTGCAAAGTGAATGATAGCAAAACACTGAAAGCTGAGGTAGGTCAAAGAAATAATAAAGATTCAGATCTTGTAGGACAAGGTGTTTTACTCTGAGTGAGATGGGGAGTCATTAAAGGGTTTTGAGCAGAGATGTGATATCACAAGTCATATTTTAAAAAGTTCTCTGTGACTAGTGTGTCAAAAATAATCTGTAGATGTCTAAAAAAGTAAACAAGGGTATTAATTAGGAGATGATTGCAATCATCAGTTTGAAATAATGGTGGTTTAGGTCAAAGTGTTAGCAACGGGATGGGTAAAAAATAGTTGAATTACAGTTAAAGTATAGTTAGGATTTAATGATGACTGGGAGAGATGTGAAGGGAGAAAAAGTACCATAAAAGGCCTCCAAGATTATGATAAATGTCAAAACTTACCTAATAATATAAGTATAATATAATATAAGTAATAATATAATAATATAAGTTGTAAACAGGGACTCCTTTTTCAGGATTTTTTTTTCTTAAAATCTTTATGGGCTAACAGTCTTGTTATTAAAGTCAGATGCTTAGTTAGCAAGGAAGCACCCTTTTTGTAATATTCCCTTTTACCTCTAGCACACCACCCAGTGTGTGTGAGCCTATAGCCCTCCATATGAATTGCCCACATCTGGGAACAGAAAGTAAAGACCCCTTAATCACAATTGGATACACAAAGTAGCTACTGATGTAAATATTAAAAAAAAAGATGGAATTAAAGCAGAGTAAAACTTAACTCTTTTGTTTGTTTCGAACACACCATCCCCATAAAAAAACAAAAACAAAACAAAGATTAATTTGTCATCTACTCAGTGGGATGATCAAGGAAAAGAGGTAGAATGCCAATCAATCAGAATAGTATATATGAAGATCAGAAAACAACAAACCATTGTTATTATGATGACCACAGATTCCTTTTGGCTGGACTGAGCTTTTGACTTGTTTCACTCAGTAGAAGGAAGAGAATATGATGATATGTTATTTTTCTTAGAAATTGCCTTCAATGAAGAGTCAAGACTGAGCTAGCGGGCAGCCAGTTGAAAGACCATATAGAGCAAAGCACGGTTTTCCAAGTCAAAGCCAGTCAACACTGGTCAATCTGTTGATTTTCTGCTCTATCAGAGATCAATAGAATCACGCTGGTTGTTAGAGACTGTCAGCCAAAGAAGTCCTTGTTCTACTCCCTGGAAAGTCTGAATAGTGAAGGGTAATTAAAGTTGCAGGTGGAATGACGGCTGCTAATCAACAGATAAGGTAGTTATGCTAGGTTATCTGGTTGGGTCTTAGATAATCACCAGGGTACATAGAAGTGAAGAGGGAAGTAGAAGTCAGGGTCAAGTAACTAGGGACTCCAGTCAACATTGTTGACTTTTTTTATTTTTTTTTTATTTTTTTTTTAAAGATTTTTTTTTTTTTTATTATTTTTACATACCAGCTGGGGTACAGGCCAGAGGTGTGGGGCGGCGAGAGGGTTCACCAGAGACAGAGCGGGTAGCAGAACAGGCAGATCAGAAATACACTGCTAAGGGGAGCAGCGGGCGAGGCAGGAGAGGTCTGCCCCACCATGTGGGATTCTCCCTGGCCGGGCGTCGAACCCGCGTCGCCGCCGCCGACAGCCCCGCAGCGCACCACTTAACCGCTGCGCCACCAGGGAGGCCCAACATTGTTGACTTTGAAGCTGTAGGGAGAGGCCAGAAGCAAGGAATGCAAGCACTTTCTAGAAGCTGGAAAGTCAAGAAAGTTAATTATTTCCTACATCCCCTAAAATGGAACACAGCCTCATGGACAATTTGACTTTAGCCCAATCAGACAATGTTGGAATTATGACTTACAGAACTTTCTAATAAATGTGTGTTGTTCAGGACACTGAACTTACATTAATTTGTTAGAACAGACATAGGAAACAAATACAGGTACATCTCCACACTGCATCTGACTGTATATAGACAAAAGCAAACTGAGCTAAGCCAGAAATCCTGGAAGACAGACTCATGTACCAAAATAAATGGTTATTGTTTTATGCCACTGAGTTTTGTGTAATTTGCCACATAGTACATAGCCAAGCATACTGTGGAATAAAATATATTTCTTTTGTTTTATTTTAAGTGAGAAGAGAAAAAATTCTAGAATGGAATTTGGAAGAATAAGAATGTACAAATTGATGGGAAGATAAAAATGATTTACAAAAGAAACTGAAAAAAAATAGCCGAAGAAGAAATTATGAAAAAAAAAATTACTCATGAAGACACTTGAAATTCTAATAGAAAACCATTCTCGGGCCTCCCTGGTGGCGCAGCGGTTAAGCGCTGCGCTGTGGAGCTGTCGGCAGCGGCAATGCGAGTTCATCGCCCGGCCAGGGAGAGTCCCACATGGTGCTGCAGACCTCTCCTGCCTCACCCACTGCTCCCCTCATCAGTGTATTTCTGATCTACCTGTTCTGCTCCCCGCTCTGTCTCTGGTGAACCCTCTTGCCGCCCCACACCTCTGGTCTGTACCCCAGCTTGTATGTGTAAATAAATAAATCTTTAAAAAAAAAAAAGAAAACCATTCTCAAAATATTTATGAATTAGAGCAAAGAACACTGCATATGGGCAACAAAACAGGGGGAGTTCTGAGCCCCAAATCAATTCTGTCTACTTTCTGTTTGCTGTAGTTTTAGAGTTTTGATGGGGCTGACTTTACAACTGGGTCCTTGGGGAGAAACATGGGGTCGTTCATGCAGGAATAAACCAGTAGGTTTATTTCCAAATTGTCCACAGAATGATAAGCTTAGTAACAGGTAGCCTCCAAAGTTGACCCTTGCATGTGAAGTCTCAGTCTTCAGTACATGACTAGAGAACAACAAAGTCCTATCAATTATTTAAATATGTGATATCGGAGATTAAGAGAGCAAGCCTTTTATGTTTCCAATCCCAATACTTAGGCTTAAATTACATGAACAACTAAATGTCTACCTTTTCTCAGACTATACCAATATCAGCATCATATAAGAAAATATTAGTCTTTGTTTTATCTTTGAAGACTTTATTCTTGAATATAATCTGTCTGAAATAAACCGAAGCAAAATGACACAGACTACTAAACTACACTCACCACTCCCATCACTACCAATGATAATTTAAGAATGATACTAATTTACACTTTAGAATCTGAAATGGATTTATATTCTTCTATATCTATATCATATTGAGGGTTTGTTCAATGTAAGTAATAACAAGTGATGCTTTATTACTATGGGTGCATTGTAGATAACAGGAATTATAACCTGAAAGATTAATAATTTATAGAACAAAGAGAGTTTTCATCTTCAAGTCTCATTTATTATTTCATTATGGAAAATGCTTATTTAAAAATAAGGTAATTTACTTTGATTGTATTTCAGTAGTGTATCAGATGAACTGTCAGTTCTCAATAAAATTAGATATAGCAGAGTAAATGAAAATACACTTAACAAACAACCTTATTATATTTTTCTCATTTCATTTCTGTTAATATATCATTGAACAATAGGTTATAGTAAGATTGATTATAGTGCTGTTAATATTCAGCAACCAAGACATGACCATTTAGATATACATAATAGTAGGTAAAAAAAAAGATAATATGACATCAATAAGTAAATCCATAATATCATTCAAAGGTAATGAATTTGATACTATTGCTTGTGAACTCAAAACCCAGTTGCATTGATTCCTTTCTAATTATTTTGCTTTATTGACTTTTGTTCTTTAATTCTTCAGTGAGAAAATAAAATCACCCAAAAATAGAGCATACTTTCAACTGCTTTAGTGTCTTTCAGAATGCTTAATGAGTATAATGAATGCAGGAGACTAAAATAATACTTATTGTTAGAATGCATTGTGATCAGTTTAGACAAAATCAAATGAACAAGTCATTTCAATACAACATGGGGAAAAAAGTTTCAATATTCTAAGTAAACCTTGTTAGAACCTAATAGGGTACTCATGAATGTCCCTGACCGAAACATAATTTTACTTCTGTGGGTCCCTTATTATAAAACAACTGAAGAGCACACTAAGAATTTGACATGACGTCAGGCCATTGGGAATACTTTCAAGAACTTTATTCCCAAAGACTAGTAGATAAAGGGTAATGGCATTTCAGCGTCATGTTTCATACAAATCCATAGTCAACTCATATCAGCATATAATACGCATGGTTATTCAAGTAAGTCCATAGCATACATGTCAGGGAGACAGATAATTGAATAGTTCAGATACTGAGCTGGGCTGATGCCTAGACTCTAAGTGTTCACACATCGGCTATGTTTAGGTTGAATAAGGGATCCGTTTGTAATCAGAACTGACACAAAAAAACAGTTTTAAGTAGTTTCCTGATAGGCAATGGGGAGAATAAAGTAACCAGATCAGAGAAAAAGAGAACAATACCATTAACAAAATCATCGCTGGTGTGAAAATGCTGTCAACAGATATTTGTCAAGAGGTTTTGTGAAAAGTGACATCAAACAAACCTGAATAAGTGTTGTCATCATTTCCTTAAAGAAGAGGAATAGGAAAAAATATCTAAGTCCCCTATAAGCATATTTTTTTCCCCAAATGTGGTCCAAACCTACCCTATAACATATCCATGCTGTGTGTTTTAAAATATGCAGTTTCTTGGGCCTTCTCATGGGTATACTAAATAATAAATCCAAGATGGGATTACATGAGTAATTATTAAATATACCAAAAATTGAAAATAGCCCAGACTGTCCTTAAGTAGTATAGATTTCACCATATGAAAACCTCTAGAATGGGTTCAGGCATTCTCAATGAATCCTTTCAAGACTGGAGTGTAGAATGAAGAGAGATTAAGAAAGTAGACAGGCTAGCTAAGCACGAGGCCTTAAATTATCATGCCATAGTTTAGAGTTCTGGAAAACCTGAGCATATGAATAACAGTACCCTGTGTCTGGATTTTTGATTTAGAAAAAAAAAAGGAGTAAAGAATGAAGCACCCTGAAAAACCACAATTTTGGCATGGGATTATTTGAAGAATTCAAAAAATCTCTAAACCACATTACAGATCAACATCATTACCAGTAACTGGAATTATAACACTTATTTGGATATTGGAGAAACCACTGAGCTCATTCATTTATGAATTATTTTAATAAATACAGGTGCTAGACATCGGTGTGACTCCCATAGGAAGACTCCAAGAAAACAGACAAGAGCAAATAAAGTTTCTTGTACTCCAGATGACATTAGAGAACCATCCCCAAACTGTAGAACAGAGAAAGCTTCTTCAAGGAAGCAGAGATTTAAGAGGATCTGAAGACTGAGCTACCTAGGGCAACAACATAAGAAATAGGGTTCAGTTAGAAGGGAAGAAATAGGTTCCAGTTAGAAGAAATTAGCATGCGTGATACTGACTAGTGATTCAGAGCAAAATGGCTCTAGAATAAGAATTTTTTGATGGAGAATCCTATTCCCTCACTTACTAGGTTTGTGACCTTGGGCAAATCACTTCACATCTTTAAACTTCAGCTTCTCCATCCTAAAATGGGAATAATAATATTATGTCATGAGGATACTACTAGGATCAAATAAGAAATGCAAATGATGTTCTTTGAATAGCAACATGCACAATGGATGGAAACACACCAGCTATCATTGCTGCTGCCATTATCACTGCAATAGGTAGAACTGAGAGAGAGAAGGAAGAGAAGAGCCTGATGTGTCATTGTAGAAACCAGAGGGATATCTAATAAGGAGTCTAAAGTCAGTGAATTTTGATGGTTTCTAAAAATATTCCACCCCATTCACTAATACTTATTAAGTAAACCAGAAATGAATTATGGACAAATTCATCAGACTAGAACCTCCTCTTTTAAACAATACTTTTGAAAGCGCTAATAAGCATAGGAACAAGCACAAGCACCTCACTTAAGTGAAGTTTCAATGTAAACAGGCAGTCTCAGTTTGCAAAATTATTTTTTTTTTGCTTTTGAATGTTTTCCCTTCTTTCATTTTACCTACCAATATGTCTTAATATATAATATTCATAAAATTTAAAGCCTATTTATTCCTTATTTCATTCAACAGACTCACACTATTTGGAATATTATTTAAAAGTTTCTTACATAATGTTATAGTAACATTTAGTGATGCCTTATTATATCAGTACTGAAAATATTTCAGGAGCTTCAAGTTTGAGATTCCAAAGTAGCGATGCAACTAATGGCAGTAGCACGTAGAATAAAGTCAAGTCCTTACCAACTTGTTGCTTGATAACTACAGTGGTAATGTTTTGCTTCCTCATGTCAGCTTTGTGGTAGAGTATTGGGCATTCATTTCTCAAAGAAATTTAGCATCTAATTCTTTAATCATTCTTCTCAAAGACTGTATGAGTCACTTAATATTCTTTTATGGAATTTCTGTTTGAATTAGAGTAGATTTTGCTTGTAACAAAGAAAACAGATTAAAATACCAAATAAATAAACAAAAAATGTTCTCAAAAGAGAAAAGTTTCAGGTAAACATTAAGGAAATGGGAATACAGAACAGAGATTACAGAGGCTATGCTTCAAAGTAGCAAGTATGTATTTAGTACTGAATGAAGATAACAATATAATATGGATATATAGGGGAATGTGTCCCATCACCTGGGTTCACCTCAAAATGAAATGTTTCTTGGGGTTCCCCGGTGGCGCAGCGGTTAAGCGCTGCGCTGTGGAGCTGTCGGCAGCGGCGATGCGAGTTCGACGCCCGGCTGGGGAGAATCCCACATGGCATGGCAGACCTCTCCTGCCTTGCCCGCTGCTTCCCTCAGCAGTGTATTTCTGATCTGCCTGTTCTGGTCCCCACTCCTTCTCTGGTGAACCCTCTCACCGCCCCACACCTCTGGCCTGTACCCTTGCTTGTATGTATAAATAAAAAAATAAATCTTTAAAACAAATAAAATTAAAAAAAAAAGATGTTTCTTGAAGATAATAATTTGGGTTACCAAATTCTGCTTATCTGAGTACCATAAAAACATGAGAAATATAGAACTATTGGAAGGACTGGCAGCTACTGAATGTAGTACAAAAAGTAAAGAAATAAAATTAACAGCTCAGAATTTAAATTCTCAGCTCAAGTCATATTGAGAAGACCATAAGTAGCTCATGTGCTATAGCAAAAAGGATGACAGAGCCACACAAAAGAATCCTAGTCTCATTCTATGTAATTCCTGAATTAGAAAGATGGTTGAATTTATGTCTTGCATTATGAAGAAATGAGGACATTGATTAGGAACAAAGTGAAATCCTGAGCACTGGAATATGGATATGTGGGAGAATTCAGATGACTCAAAATATTCTCAGTTTCTACAACTTACTTTCTCTCTTGCTACCAGATTCAACTGTTACACATCTGACTGAGGAAGCTCTACCTTCGCATCATTTATACCAAATTCACATGAATAACTGAGATTGTTAAGGTACCAATTCTCTTCCTTCCCGAAGTTATTACTCCAACTCAACTCAAGATCCCAACAGCCTTTTGGGAACCAATAATCTAGATAAAATTGGGGACACGAAGTTTCTTGAACATGAGACTCACATGATTCAGTAACTTATATTTGCAGACACATGGGAAATATGCATGAAAGTGGATTTTATGAATTCCTTATACAGGATGAAGAAATAATTCAATTTAAACTGGTATAAATGCATTATTAGAGATTCTGAATTCAGTGTGCTTCTCTAGGTAACTGGTACAGGTGTTAAATGTGTCTTTAATTAGTTGACCAAAATCTGAACCAAAGGTGATTCTGATACCAGGAATATCTTGTTTTACATAGAAGAATTGTGTTGTCTACTGAAATAGAAATATTAATGTGAATTTTTCTTCAAGACTTATGAAATCATCCACTAATTGCATCTTTGGAAAGGGCCCAGAAGACACTTTCATCACCATAATAAAGAGAATACATCGATGAGGACAGTACCACCATTATAAACAAAATAACTACCTTTTCTATTCTCTTATACGTGAAAACACATAGGTTGAAGTTGTAGTAAAATTATGTCCTGATTTCTTTAGGGTTTTAATGGACGAGAACAAATCATGGCATTTTCTGCTAGAAAGAAGGCAGGCATGGATTTCATAATAAGCAGTAGAATTGAAGTAGTAAAGATTATAGTATTCTGGCATTCAGAGACAAAGATAATGAAAGGACCATTTTATCTACTACGGATGATATCAAAATCTGAGAAAAAAAATTATAACCTAGTTAGTGATGGTCTCTCACCAATTCCCAGACTGCACTTAGTTATTTGCCTCATAATTCCTTAAATGAAGAGAGTACAATATCACTTGAAGGAAAACTGTGCAGTAATAGCATATTAATATTGTATAGCTTAATTTTAGTTCTTCTGAAAAGTATCTCTGGTCATTTCTAAATAAACTGCAGGTAAGAGGTAAATGCCCAAGTCTGTCAGAGATTAGTGAATACTGTCTCTAAGCTAAAACTAACCCCTGTAGATTCAGAAACCCCTGAGAAACACTGATCTGAATACAGGTTATGAGGGCCATGAGATGAATGAGTTTTTGTTCTGATTCTGTATTATAATCGGCACAGCGATGCCTCCATTCTATACTTTGATGATCTCACCAGATCACTGGTGTATATTTGCTATAGGTACCCTGAACCTGGAATCAATTTCTCTTTGTCTTTGTGGTCCATGAGTGAAAAGCTATATACATTTAGTAAAGGTCAAAACTAAAGTATCTCCCTTCATAAAGAGTAAACACAAATCTTTATTTTTTCCCTGGGGAAATGTAGCAATTAGTGTTTCCATAAAAATCATGGATGAATAAAGAGTAGAGGTTACAAACACAGGCAAATTTAAACTGCCTGTTTGGTCTGTGCAGAACACAAATTAATCTTGGCAAACAACAATACACTTAATAAGGTGTGATTACAAATATAGTCACTGTGGTCGCTCCTCTAAAGAAAATCAACCAAGATGCTGGAAAGTGGTTTGATAGCAATGGTCAAACAAACAACAATGAACTTCTTTTTTCAACATTTTAATAACCAAACTTCTTTTCAACATTCAATAACCAGAGACCTTAAGCTAAAATTTGTTGCCCCTAAGTAAGAAGACAGGTTGGGGTATTTTCGCCATATTGTTTCAGCATTCTCTTAAACATCCAGCTGCACAACATACTTTAATCTTTAAGAAATCTGATCATCTCAACATCCTATAAGATTTCATACTGGTTGATGACATGAATGGCATCAAACTGAAAGTGTCTGATGAAATGGAATTATCATGCCCCGCAGACATCTTTACAAGAAAGAAGACATAAAGTTCATCAAAATATAGAGACCACCTAATATTTCTGATAATCTGAGGTGGGTTTGTTGCACTTTGCCACTCCTATCCTGTCAACCAATCCTCTCAAGAGAGTCCAAGAGTCTAAAACTAATTCAGAACAACTAAAACTGTACCTTAGCTCTAATTAGGATTTTTTGCATGCTAAAGCATTAGTAATTTTGGGTTTTGGTTAGAATGATCTTAATTTTTCTTGTATAAAATATACATTTGTATAAAATATACATTTGTGTATATTAAAATTGTATACATTAAATATTATATAAACTTCAGCTCATGATATCTAACACAAATTTATTTTAAAATAAAAACTTAAACATTTGTTTATAAAATATGACAAATGTATACTATTTTATAAGCAGACACTGATCTTTAAAGTAGTTATTTTTAGTGAAATTTTTAATTTTCATATCGTGGGTTGATTTATCACTATCCTTTTGCCAAATTAGTTATTGATATAACTATCCATCAATCTAAATGAGATGTATTGTAGATGCATGGAAAGGATAAAACAAACAAACAAAAACAAAAGTGTGATCATGTAAACAAAATACATTATTTTTGCAAATAAAGATTTATCAAGTAAACATTTTTTAAATAATGTATTTTACAAGAAAGACTTAAACCCCCTTAGAAAACTGGAGAAACAATATGAATTGTGCTCCTTTTCTAAATTTGAGTCAATAATGTACTGTTTGTATAGCCATCATTTTACTCATTTACAATTTGATAATATGTTATTTACATAATTAACATACACACATTTATTTATTCACACATATAATTAACATACACACATACACAGGCAGCATGCATTTATCTTCATGTAAAATTACTTTCTCTTGCTTTTGCCTCCTCTATATGTGCTTTTCTTGATCATGAAAATGCTCACAATTTTATTCCTTTCCTGTCAACATAAGTACTATTTGCTGTATTTTATAAGACCATAAACTACAACTGATTCTGGCATTTAGTTTTGCTTAAAACTTTGTAGTTTGACTTGACTACTAAGTTGCGTATAAAAAAAGTCACTTGAATTCATACAACTTATTGCAAAAGCAAGATGCTAGATTTCATAGTGATATAGCAGAGAAAATGTTTTTGGCACTGTATAAGTATTCATAAATTAAACATTTAATCACTATCCTCAGCAAGAAACCATTATTTCTTTTCACAGACTGATCTGTCAGAGTTACCTAATCAATTCTGGATCATAGTTAATGTAAGATTTTCATCTTGAAAAAATTATTATTTTTCTACTTAGACTTCCTCAATATTATTTTGAATCTTGACAATACAAGTGTGGCACACACACACACATACACACGTGTGTGTGCGTGCACACAAATACCAGAGCCAATTACCAATTACAAATTTAAAACTAAGAAAAAAATATTTCTCTGAAAATGTGATTCTGAGGACATCGAAACAAAAGTAAAAATATGCTAAAAAATTTTTGTATAAAAATCACATAAGGTACAGATAATGTTCTTCAACTTAATAATCTAAAAGTTTTCAGACATTAAAAACGAATTTGATACAGCCTAATTTCTATATTGCTGGTACTTGATAAATATCCAATAATAGTTACATTAAATCTAAGACTTTTTAAGAGCTACCTGAAGCTAATAATTTCTGTGGAAATTGAGACATAGTTGGTCAGTAATGTCAGACACTAAGAAAAGTATCTTCATTTTTTTTGGGGGGTAAGTTTGCAAGAATTTTATAGTATGTGCATGTACCCTGAGAACTTGGAAAAATTAGCAACCAAAAGTCAACAAAATATCTGCTCTGAATACAAATGTTTATTTTACATGCTAAACATGCCTTGAACAGCTAAATGAAAATTACTGTTTCTTGATATTTAATGTATTAATGTTCAAAAACACATTTTTCAGTCTATACATGTCAACAAAGGCAACTATAGTATATATTTATTAAGCACATTATTTTTTAAAAAATCAGCAGCTTCCTACACCTTGTCTATCAGCATTGTATCATTCAAAAAAGTGAAAGTTATGCAAACCAGAGAATGTTCTTCCAAAGGAATGCAGCTCTTAGTGACTGTTCAATGTGCTTTCAATATGTTAACAGAGGCTCATATGTAGAATCAGGTATGGCTGAAAAATGTTGCTTAAGAAGCCTGAGATCACATGATTAAAGTTGGTCTTTTCCTGATGTGGGAAGACAGTTCACATTCACTAAATATATGGTACATCACAATACTGTGATAGAAAATTGACATATTCCAGTATTTCCAGTAGCCTAGTATATACTGAAAGCAAACTTAATTTTCACTGTTCCTATCCACCTCCACATCCTTAGCATTTTCATCAGTTCCACCTTAGACTAGGGAGTACATAAAGAAAAATATAAAGGATTCACTGAGGAAAGTGACATCCACGTGTATATTTCTCTAGTCAAATAAAAAAGTGAGTAAATTGTGACATGTAGTGAGCATAGATAAGAACATTTGTTGTTCAGATGGTTCTTAGTAAATTCTTCATAAATCTTCATATTGTCTGGGCTACTCCTGAATGTTTCTATCAATTTTATCAACCAAAAGCAAGTATGAATTCAACTGCATGAATTTCATTACCGAAAGATAACTACTTGATTTACCTGACATATCTAAAATCATGCTATTTTGGCCAAGACTTGATTAACAACAGCATTCTTGAATCAACCTAATCATTACACACTTAGAAACGTGTACTAAAAATACATGTTAAGTCCAATTCAACTCAGTCAAACATACCCTGTTTTCATTGTAAGTATTTCTAGCAAGGGTGTTTTCACTAGCTAAAGTCTATCTGAGGTACTAATGAGGTGATAAGATTATGCCTTTGGACTGAAAATAGTGGCCAGGGAGTAAAGAAGGAAGATATAACTTTCTGAATTTGATATGTTCATTTTTCCTTACCAGACACCTGTTGTTTATAGAAACAAGTTATAAATGATTTTTGGTGCATAACAGGCTGAATTATTAATTCAACCATAGTTTATCTTCTGTTTTCATGTTAACAAGATAAAAAAGAGATTCTGTGGCAATTTTCCAAAAATTGAGTATTTGAGGAGGAAATATAAGGGAATTGCAACTCGAACAGAACTGTGTTTACTATTCCTAATAATTACTCCTTAAGAATACCAAGATCTTCATAATTAAGATAGGTGTATTTTCAAATGGCTGCACAGTATTTCATAGTTATTTTAATTTTTATAAATGAATTTAACAAAAAAATTCATTTCATTCATTTGTATTATAACATAAATGATATGAAAATAATATTTCAATCTGCAAAGAAAATTTAACTGTTTTTTCAATCAAATAAAACCTGCCATGTTACATGTTAAATTACTCAAAATTTTTAAAATTTGAGGGAAACAAAACAACAGGAAATAAGAAATCTGTATAGTGCGAAAATTGCATGGTATGAAATTTCGAAACAAAAATTTTTCAAATAAAATTGAGCAATAAATAGACTTTTAAATGAAAAAATTCAATTAAAGCATATCCTAATTCTTTCCCTCTGTCCATAAATATGTGTGCTAAGAAAGCCTTAGCTTTTTTTGTTTAAAACTAAAAAGACATTTTGAGATGCATTCTACATTAACTCCTAACCCTCTGGCTTAGGGGAAGTGCTCTCACAGATCGTAGGCAATTTCTCCCTCAGTCTTGGAGATTATTGACAGAGCTCACCTAACTTATATGACTTGGTTGGACATCACACTTACCTGCTTGATTTGTGGTTACATTTACAGACACATACTGTCGGGCTCCTGGGCTCAAGTCGGACACTCCATTCACTGCCTCAATCTCAAAGGTATAGTTTGTATGAGCAAGCAGATCCACCATCATGACAGAGGTGTTTTTCAGGCCGATTTGCTGGGGGAGGTACCTGACATGACCGCCACACTCCTCACACACACCTGCATGGGAGTTGCACTTCTTGCATGCAATATAATATGACACATCTTTCCTTCCACCAGTGTCAGCAGGAGGAATCCATTCCAGAAAGACACTAGTTTCATTAACATTTGAGATGGCATTCCGAGGAGCGGAGGGGGGTCCTGGTTTGCAAAGTAAAGTGAGAAAAACATATTTTAAGATAATAAAATTAGGCATCTCTCATCACTCAAATCCCTATCCAGAGAAGAAAAAAATAGGATAACAATCAATCTTTTAAGAAGGGAGGGCACAATTGTCATTGATTTGATTTGCAGTCATCTTTAAAAATTCTTATTTAGATTTCCAGGGGGAAAAGTGTGGCATACATCCTATGATTTCTCTTGACATTGTCATAGCACTAACTCAGTTCAAGCACATGTTTTCTTTAGTGCATGAGTAAATAACTATGGATAAAACAATTTAATCAAATAAAATGTCACATGGAATTGCATATTTTAAAAAGTAGCAACTCCTTTTCCAAATCCAAAGATAAATCCTCTTGGGGACTGAACTGATTACATCCTCAGTGAAGCTTGTCCCTAAGATCTAAGAAATACACATGAAGGACCCACTAAGCTATGAGCACAGGTAAAGATATATTTTTCAAGTGTGGTATTACAATTCTACAATCATAAAATGTGGCTTCAGTTTAGTTCAAAACCCAATAAATATCTATCTGATAAATCACCAACAGAATTTGAAATTCTCCCTATGCTAAAAAACACTATAATTTAAATAGTCAAAATTGCAACCTATAATAAATCTGTACTAACTTTATTTTACTTTGGTAATGTTTTTCTAATGTGGTTCTGCAAATTATGAATTTTACTTCATTGGAAATATGAAATTTATTTTAAAAATAACTATCAAAATCTCTACAATGGGAAGAATGAAAGTGTCCAGATTTTGAAGGATCAACAGAACCATTACACAAATAATAATTACAATTGTGCATAAATGTATATTAAAAACTGATAAATAATTAAAAGGAACTAAGATGGATTACATATCAATTATAACAAATGTTCTACACTGCATAATTACAGTGATAATGCAGGAAGGTACACATGCATTATCTGGTGGCAGAGGATATACAGGAAATATCTGTACCTTTTTCTAAATTCTGTTGCAACTTAAAACTACTCCAGTAAAATAAACTTTTTTAAAAAACTGATTATAAGATCTAATGTATAGTTGATTTTCAGGCACTTCATTCACTTATTAACGTTACATGATCAGATGTTCTCAAAGAGAAAATATATTTACATTTGTTTCAGTCTTCCCAAAAAGGAATAAAAAGTTTGTTTCGTATTTCCTTACATGGACTGCAAAAGACTAAGGTTGTATTTGAGTAGACCATAAGCGGAAATTGAACTACTTCAGATGACATAGCTTAGCTTAAAATGCATTTCCTAGTCTACATATATACTATTAATTTCTACTTAACATTTATTAAGTCACAACTATTGAGGAGTAAATTTAAAAGTTATAAGAAAACTCTCTAGTATTTACAAAATGTCATTTAAATAAAAGGACTCTATGATCTTTTGAAAAAACAACCCACACCTTGGTGATACTTATGGTTGAATCTTGTGAATTTTTCCACACATACAATCTCACACACTTCCAAAGTCACTTCTAAGGAGAAACAGTTATTTAATATGGAAATGAAGATTTTTTTTGACTATAATCTGCAGTTTATTTAATAGTGGAACATTATGCAGAAAATATAATTTAAATTCAATATGTCATGGGTTTCTTTCCAAGGAAAAGATAAAATACACCTGAAATGTATCCAATTCAGACATCTATCAAATTTATGAGATTTTTTCTGCCAAATGAAACATAGTAAAATTTAGCACCTCCTTGTAAAACAGTCTCTTCCTTTTCTTCTGCCTCTGCTATTAACAGACCCTCAATAATTGAGTGAGGCACCTGTGTCTCCTTAAAGTAAAAGCAAAATTCAAACTCAAGGGAAGACCTAAAGTAGAGACAAAAGTAAGAGTAAACTGATATGCACCCAAAAAGTAATGCAGTGAAATTTCCTGTCTCACTAATAGATGTGATGTATGAGTGAAGTACTGTGAGAAGTACCTTTAAATTAAACATCAAAATCTTAATTATTGTGTTTGATTTTTATTTGGTTTTCTTTTATTATCTAGGTTAAAATACTGTTTGCCAGATTTATTTTTTTCTGGAAAATATATATGCATATATTCCAGAAAAAGACAATAAAAGGAGGTGAAACCATACATCTTGATTCCAAAGAACCAAAGTGAGAGCAAAATTCGAGATTTTCATGTGAACATAAATTCAATGAACTGTTTGAGGAGATCATATAAGGTATTTATGGTACTATGAATGCAACTAAAACACAACACAGATTATATCAATATTTTAGAAAAATTGTCTGAGTTCCATAGCCTTTTGAACAATGAATACAAATTGATGTTCTTTTGAACACAAGTATTAGGAACACACACCCAGAGACAGAGAAAATACAAAGCCTGCTATGGACTGAAATTCTAATAGAGTTTTAATCAGTCCTTGCCACCAGAGTTCAGGCTCTCCTGTAATCCCAAGCCTAATGAATTTACAAGAAGGGAGTTTCACAGTATGCTAAGAAGGAGAAATATCACAACTGGACTACTTAATAAAACTAATAGTTAGAAATTAATAAAATTTACAAGATAATTCAAGACAAAGTTTCCCTAATTCACTACACTTTTACCTAGTCAACACTTTCACTTCCTTTTCTGTAATATAAATAATCTGCAGTGTAACCAAAACACATCACATTTGATCATAGTTTATAGTTTCTATATTCAAATGAATCCTTCCCAAAGTCTATATAATCATGCCATTTACTGATCTGAAGAGGAATTATTTGTAATTAATCACCACGTAACCCATAAAATTGTCAGTCTTATGTTAAAAGAATTATCTTAAGCAAAGTAAAGTTCATTAATATTAATGATCTGAAGATTTATGAAATATGCTTCATTGACACTGTGAAATTCAGACACAAATTTAGATAAAATTTCACTTTGGGCTTTTGATTAGAGTAACTGTATGCTAATATTACACTTCAAAAATCTTTCTCATCATTGAGAGTGACTATAACTTATTGGAATCTAAAATAGTAAGATAAAACAGATCATGGAAACTGAATGTAATGAAAGGAGGGAATTCAATTTTTGTTCCTTTCATTTTGTTATTCTTTTTTTAATTTCTTACAGAGACTGTGATTGTGGAAAAACTGAAAATATGGCCATCAAGCAAACATATCTGTAAATTTGTTTTCTTCCCAAAATTATGTCAAAACTAGGGAAAAAATTGTACCAGAAACAATGATATATATATATATATATATATATATATATATATATATAAATATATATTCACTGTAAATGTTATATATGTTATTAAAGAAACAATGATATATATATATTCACTGCAAATGGTATATATGTTATTATAGAAACAATGATATATATATATGTATACATTCACTGCAAATGTTGGAATTAAATGTTTGGTATTCATCTACTCTATATAATAATCACATAATTAATAGTAGTGAAGGACATACTAGTAAGATACATGACAACTACTTGAAAATCCTAGGTAAAATGTCCTTATACTTTTATTAAATCTGATTTTCCAACCACCTCCCCCAGCTTTCTGCTTTTGTAGTGTTTCTTGTCTTCTTTAATAAATATCCTTCTTATTGATTTTTGTAATGTAGTGAGGCAGATTAGAAGAAGAAAGCAGAAGTGCCATTCACAATCTGTTCATGTGATCGAAAGGCTGGCTTGGAAGAAGATGAAGAATAAGAAAAATGAGTTACCATGAACAGGGAAAAGGATTTATCAAAGTCATATTTGACTATAGTAAACAGTAATAGAAATCACGAAATAAAAGAAAAAATTCTCTATCTGTGTCTGCAATGTTGAATGTGAAATTAGGGTAGTTGAATGTTTCTAACATTGAGTAAAAAAAAAAAAATCGAAGCTTTCAATGCTTACTCAAAGAGATTGAAATTTGGTAAAAAACTATATTAGAAGATTAAACCTGATGCCTGTTTTAGGGAAAATGGTAACAGAATGTAACAGGCTTCATTATGTTTTTCAAACTGGTGAAAGTTAGCATCACCAAATATCCATGGGGTTCCTTACTTGTGCATGCCATTGTGGGTGGATCAGACTCCCTCCTGAAATAATCCTTTTCACAGACACAAGAGGTTGAAGCTTCCTCATGGGTATAACTGTGAGGTGGACATTTGCTGCAGCTCTGGCTGTGAGGTGAGGCTTTGAAGAACCCAGGTCTGCACACTGTCAAAAGAAATAAGAGACTAAGCTTTTCCCTGGAACAGATGCAGGGTTTGTTTTGTGAATAATGTCATTATTTTGACTAGTATACACAGATTACATATAACACAATCTTGGCATTAATTTCAAAATCTTTTATAAGCTTCTGAATCATAAATACCAGACTTTTCATTCAGATAATCAAATAAGTATTCAAATTAAATATTTTTGGAAAGTATATCATTTTAATAATTTTTATGCCACAGGAGCTTATAAGAAATTATATTTATAAAAGGCAAATGCTTATATGTATTTAAAACTGGAGCAATGGTATAATTTTAATTTACCCTGTTATTAACACAAACTATGTTGAAAAGATGCAAATCTTCTACTTGCTTATAGAATAGTATGGGAAACAGTTGGTGCTCAAAATTTGTTTTACTGAGTTTATAAAAAAATTGCATAGTAGATGTTAAAAGCTTCATAAATTCTGTTAGATTGGGGAGAAGGAATGAATTAGTTAATGTATCATTAACATATTTATTTCAGGATCAGTTGGAATTTAGGTATTTATTTTACATTTTAATCTATTTTAGAATTTTTTTTTGATTCAACATGCAGCTATTCTAATATCAAGAATACTTAAACTATACAAATTAAAACAATCTATAAAGGGTAAAAAGCATGTCTTGATCAAGTTTGCATTAACAATATTTATCATAGTGTTTGACCAATTAGGTGTTCATAAATTGTTATAAAACATGAATAAATGAATGAATGAATGTCATGGTATGAAAATTGTTAACTGAAATATTTTGAATCACATAAAGGAAATGTTACTCAACCAGCAACACTTCTAAGTTGCTGGTCAGGCAAGTGTTTCTTTCTTTCTTGTTAATGATTAATAAAACCAAATTCCAATATTCTAAAGGTCCAATATGGGTCAACTGAAGATCACAGAACTGATGGTTTGCTCACTATTTAAGGTTTAGCTGATGCACATAATGCTAATCAACTTTCGACAGTTTTTTTTCTATTTTGAAAAAAAAAATATATATATATATATTTCACTGCATTTATTCAAGCATCTGTGAACATTTGCTAAGCTCAAAGATGACCTTGTATTTCAAGAGAAATTTTGACAGACATAATGACTTGGATCTAATTTTCATGTGCAATAACTGATCTGGGGTTTTAGTAATCCATGCTAAAGCTTCCTGCCATCACCATGAATAATCAGAAATTGACAAAAATGAGAAGGTACTTTTTCAGTAGATCTAATTATGGTGATAGTAAAGCCTTAATGCTCTTATAAAATTCAGAGAGAATGTGAAAGTATTTGAAAGATAAGACGAGCTTTTTGATAGTATTAGGGACATTCTTGTAGTTAAATGATTAGGGGA
The DNA here is from genome assembly GCA_004024925.1 of Scalopus aquaticus. Taxonomy (NCBI): domain Eukaryota; kingdom Metazoa; phylum Chordata; class Mammalia; order Eulipotyphla; family Talpidae; genus Scalopus; species Scalopus aquaticus. The sequence continues at coordinate 179,895 of PVIJ01000395.1, read as the reverse complement.
AGATTTAAAATATCATTTTTCTTATAATAGGATTGCTGTAGCAGCCAATATCATTCTTAGGTAAGTTATCCAATATTTCTTCTTTTATCCCTTTCAGTAAAACCATTTCGATTTTAAACACTATTAGCTTTCAAAGACATGAAGTGTCAATCCACACATTCTGATATTTGGAAATCAATTATCATTCATGAAACTAAAGTCATTTATTTTCTTTTTCATGATTTCTTTATACGTAAAAACTGTGTATGATATCATATGCACTGCTATTAGATATACATATACACTGCTATCCAAACCTATATGGGAACTGTGTAAAGAATAAAAAATATAAATGTAAATAAAAAATAGATAAATGTATCTTTCATCCAGTAGTTCATCAAAATGCTTTCAATAGGTGTGGTGGGCCAGCAATTTTGCTTGGTACTAGGTTACAAAGGTAAACAAAATAGACATGGCCCTGCTTCATGTGTCTTAAAAATATAAATACATGTAAATGTGGTTAGACTAGGAAAGAGAAAGACCAGAGGAGTTAACATCTGCAACTAATTCAGACTGAAATGTCAAAGATGTCCCTCAGGAAGCTGAGTCTCTTTCATGAAGTAAAAAATTAAGAAAATGATCCAATTTGATTAGGAGTTCAACAGGGAAAAATCCTTGCAAAAGGCCAAAAGTGGTGGAGCACCAAGAGGGAGACTGAAGACATTAAAGAACTGATTGACACTTACAATTATTTTATATCTCCACAAACAAATTAACATTTATCATTTTATTGTTTGGAAAAAAGTCAGAAATCTATGTTTTTGAAAAAGAACTAACAATGGAAAATTGTGTGAAAGTGGAAATTTGTGAATGAATGCTATTTAAAAAATTAGCATTTATTTATTAATAAACTATATATTATTATCTTCTATAAATTAGAAAGTATCCAAGAACCCCCTTAGTTTTCTTTCATCGTAAACAAAGGTAATGTTTTTCTCTACAAGTTGATTAAATCTAATGGCAGACTTATTTGCTCTGTTTCAAATTAAATATGATGAAAAAGTATTTTTATAAAATATCATTAAATAATCATGCACCAGCCTCTAGTGTTTTTCTTCATTCATAAATGGTTCAGTCTAAGTGCTTTACCGAACAATTATGTCAATATGAATGTTATTGCTTTGACAATAACATTGGATATTAAGTTGAATTAAGTTGAATGATTCATCTTGTAACCAAAAGAAAAGTTTATATAGTCTGTGTTTGATTTTAATATCCATCATCAGTCAGTGAAATCTGGATTGGTTAATTCAGTCATAAAATAAATCCAGTTATGAATCATGAGCTGAATAAACTTCAATTGATGGAATAAAATTTCTATGAAAGGATACAAGTATCCAAGACAGTATTTAGCATAAAAGTATATAAAGGCCTCTCAGGACCTTGACCTGGACAGTTAAGTTCAAAAAAAGTGTCATCAGTTACAACTATTTCTCCCTAAGCACTGCATCTTGGATCACTAACTTAGATAACAATACTGTATGTCTCCTTTGACATGATGAAAAAGTACATATTAAATATGTACTATTTTGGAATAGAGAATAAGCCATTATATGTAAAACAAATGAATTGGTGATTACATTTTCTCCTTAAAAATCAAGTGATAACTATAACAAAAGGAAAACTTATTCCTCAGTCCTGCCAGAGAATTACTATCCAGACTGACTACAATTTGAGATTAACTAAAACATTTTAAAAAAATTCTTTGAAAATTATATATGTGTATATATATGTATATTAAGATTAACAAGTGTTTAAAAACTATAATTTACTTTAAAACAAAAGAAATATTTTTAAAATGTTCTGATTTTGAGACTGTTGACATAAAACATAGGATAGAGCACATTTTTTAGCTATGAAAACCAACACAGTGAAAGGACAGAGAACACATAAGGTATATATTTATTCTAAATCCATTTTGTCCAAATTGTACACTGAGAATTAAAATGAATCAAGCTATTTTGCATCTGTTCTATATATATACCTATGAAATGTTGAGCCTTTGAAATGAAAGTCTGTGAATTAGTAAAAGCAAATGGCTAATGCATTTCACTTGGCAAAAAAAACAGTCATCTATTTGTCCCTAATTTTCAAATTAAGCAATACCACATGTCAACATTAGGGGCATATTTATTCACAGTACAAGGAATACATGTCCAAACTCGCTTGCTTAAGTCTGTTCTCTAATAACATATCTTATTAATAATTGTTGACCCTGCATTCCCTCGACTATCTCTCAGGGCATCATATTTTGTATTATTTTTAATTGTATATATTAAATTCACACTAATATCATATTCTATAGTGAAAAGCTGAAAGCATTTCCTCTAATATCAGGTATAAGACAAGAATACACACTCTATTCGCTATGATTCAATTTAACATTGGGAGTTCTACATATGCAATTAGGCAAGAGAGATAAAATTAATCAAAATTGGAAAAGAATTAAAATTATCACTATTTCAGATGCATGACTATATAAATATAAAACCCCTAAAGACTCCACTTAAAAAAAATAGACATAGTAAATCAGCACAATAAAGAGGCAGGCTACAAAATCAAAATAAATATCTAGTTTTGTTTCTATATGCAAACAATGAACTAGAAGGAAATAAATCAAGAAAACAATCCATTTATAATCAAATAAAAAAGAATCAAATTCCTAGGAAATAACAAAAGAATTAAAGAATCAACACACACAAAGAAACTACATTATACAAAGAAACAAAACACAAACAAATGAAAAGATATTCTATGCTCATGGATTGGAAGAATCAATATTGTTAAAATTCTGATCTTCTCCAAAGCAATATACAGATTTACTGCAATCTCTATCTTTATGAGAAGCCTTTGAACTCTTAGTACAGTACCTCAAGAACACCCCTCAAAAACATATGGATGAATACACCATCAATTATTTTAAAGATGTTTCAGGTGATGAGCAGTTGTTATGTAGGCAATGGCAAAATTTTGTCAGTGGCACTGAATCAAATGATTTGTAAAACCATTAACTTCTGGAAATTTCATTTTATCATGCTATAAGCAGGTACATTGTATATATGTTTGACTGACTTAATAAGACACTTATAATCATTTAATACCTTTGACTCTATGTGCCAAACCTATATAATCATATAATCTTAAAAGACAATGAAAGAAATAACAATTTAAATGCTATGAGAAAAGCTTGTAAATCTTAGTTGACATTGGGGAAAAATTTCAGGCAGTCGGTTATTCTATCCACACAGAAATTCCTTGTTAGTTTCTCAAAATTTTACTTTGGTATTTAAGTATTGCATGTTGCATTAATATTTTGATAGTGTCATTTATTTCCCATATATAACCTAGTTTTTAGCATTGTTACAATTTTTTTCTCCTATACTGGTTCTTTTATAGTACCTCTCTCGTCTGTTTTACTTTTCAGCCTAGCATAAAACTGGGGATTCCATGTGCATATGTACACTTAGATTAATTCACTTTACCAAAGTTTATTGAGATGCTCTGTACCAGCTGTTATTCAGAAGTGTGTAAACATGGTGAAAAAGACAGAATTGACAGGTGCTACGATAAGTATTTATGGAAAAAATTAGATGTGGAAAGAAGTCATTGTAGGTCATGTTTATGAAGTTATGTCTATCCTTAAATGTGAATAAAAAGTAAATCACTGGATAAAATATGAACAAGTAGGGCTTAATTGAGAAGATAACTGGGCAAATATTTGAAAACAATAAAGAATTTTTGCAAGTATGTGTGTTAGTAAAAGCATTAGTCTAATGAGTTAGCATATTAGCATGCTTTGTGTTGCATGAAACAGAAATCCAGAGAAGGCTGCAGCAGAATTTAAAAAGCTGTGTTAAGAGATGTGGTCAGATGTATAATCGGTAACAGATCATGCAGGTCTTTGAAGGCCCGTGTAAGAACTTTTCACTTTTATTCAAAAAAGTGATATAATAAAAGTTTAAAGGATCACCTTGACTTCTGTCTTGAGAACTATGTTTAGTGAACAAAGTAGAAAAGCAAAGAGAACAATTATAAAGCAACTACTACAATTTGACAGAAGGAGTATGCTGGTTTCATTCCAGGTAGTAGTAATAGTGGAAGTAGTGTGAAGCCAGTATTTTTTTTTTTTATTTTAAAGAAGACTTTATTCACTTATTTTAGCATAGAAGAACTGGGGTGTAGGCAGAAGGTGAGAGGTAAGAGGATTCATCAGAGACAGAGTAGGGGACAGAACAGGGAGATCTACTGAAATACAATGCTAAGAGGAGCAGTGGGTGAGACAGGAGAGGTCTGCTGCTCCATGTGTTTCAGTTCCCTGGCTGAGGATCAAACTCTGACCAGCGTGGTGCACTGTCATAGTGGAAGTGCTCAGACTTAACCTCCAGGCCACCAGAGAGGCCCCTGAAACCACCGGGTTTTGCATGAAACTGTAAGTAGAGACAATGGCATGTGCTGGTAAACAGGATCTGGAGTTTAAAAAGGAGTAAAGCATTATTTGATGAACTAAAAAGATCTAATTTTCCTCATATAGGAAAGTTTGCATATAGCACAAGTTTTCAGGGGGAAATCAGGATTTGCTTTGGACATGTTATATGTAAAAATTAGGAAACATTCAAGTAGAAATGTGAACTGTGCAGCTGGATAGATAATTCTAAAATTTGGAGAAGTCTATGCTAGAGTTAGAAAGAGTGTTTAAGTCTTGGGATGAATAAAATCTCCATGGGGACTAGTGTTTATGGAAAAGAGATGACTCTCTACATTCAACATCCAACACACAAAATTCCAGACACTGTTGGTTGACTAAGTGCATAGGATACAGATTTGACCAAGAGCTGCAAAGCATAATTCTAAGCTTTTTATTTATTAATTATTATGACTATAGTGTTCTGTTTAGTTTTCTAATAAGCACCTTTTCATTTCATTTCCTCAGTCAATACTCTCAAGAAACCTATGAGGTAAACAACACCATCTTCATAATACACTGACGTCAACTGTACTCCTGAAATGAAATAAATTCAACAGCAAAGCTTGGAGTCACACTCATTTATGAGCAAAGAAAAGTCTGTATTTCAACCTACTTCTACATTTTACACTTGCTTTATCTTTTGAAGGATTCTGCCTCTCTCAGAATCTTCTTACTTGGAAGACACTCAGGTCCACCTTGTGAAATTTGTAACGTTGTAGTTTTGAATCAAAGATAACCAAAACCTAATAACAGATGAAATTGTCTGGGAAACTTTTACTTTTTCTCTTTGATATTCCAGCTCATGACATTTTTTTTTATCAAAAATCATTGTGAAAATCAACAGACCAAAATTAAAAATCATTTTTTATAAAGTAGTCATTATGTCACCATTCGTAAAGCTTATTATTAAAAACACACTAAATCCATCATTAACAGTAATTATTATTAAGAATATTTAACATATAATCAAGCATGACATTGTCAATGGTAGATGAATACATACAGAAAGAATAAAGAAATAAATTTCATGGACTATATTAATTTTAATATACATTTTGAATATACAGACTATGGTGTTTTTTGTAGATTTTTCAATGACTTATATAAACATCAACCAATATATTATGAACATGAAATACATTTAGCTTTTTCAAAATTTATCCGATATGTCAACATTAAAAATTAGTCTGCTGGCAAAATTTAGAGGAAATAAAAACCCGGCTTTTCAAAAGCCAGATGTGTTATGGTTTAATGGAACTGAGACTCTTCAGACTTATGATCAAACATGCCATGCAGATTTGGCTTTGAGCCTGCAGAGAAGAGGGATTCTCAAATTATGATGTGGTTTGGACAATTGGAGTAATTTGTGGTTAGGAAATACTGCATTTGGGAGAACTTACTTTGATGATTCATGTCATATGTATTTATTTCATTCAAATTTTAGGGCCTTAGTCAAAAGTAATAAGAAATTACAAATGTTGTTGTTAAGAAGCAGCCAAATATTCTTGATAGATTTTATTTTTGTAAGCACACAAATAGTAGGAAGTTTCTGTTTTATAATTTGTTCCTTATATAGGCTGAGTATTCAAAGTTGAAAATGAAATCATCCAAATTCTGATAAATCAAATTTTACAGTTTTCATGAGGCTTTCCAAGTACTTCCAAATCATTCATAATTTTGTTTGTTTTCTTAAAGGTAACTGAAATTATGCTTACAAACAGGTGTCAAACTGAATCACTGTTACCCCATTTAAAAAAGATCTAGCAATTATAAATATTTGTCTAGATTTTTAAATCACAACATGTATTACGATTTTGTCAATAGAAATCAAAGAATTCAGTGGGAAACCCATGTTATATTTCACCATATAGTAAATGTCAATACTTGTCATTTATTGAGGGCCTACTATATACAGATCCGGTTGTGTTTTACATATATCATCACACTCTAAGTGCATTTTGCTCCCTTGCCTCAAACTTTTCTCTCCATAGCTCTGCACATCCCCCTTTTATTGATCTCATCTCTCTCTCTTCCATAACTCCTAAAAACCTATGATTGTGATTCATGGTCTACACTAAATTATCAGCAAACTTTCCATCACTCTCAATTTCTTTTCCCATTCCTTTATCTTTCTGCTCTAACAAGTGCATGACTCTCTCCTGATGACAACACTGTCTGGCGATATCCATTATCTTTCTCACCTGCCCTCCAACAAGTGGGCTTCTATATGAGTTAATTGTCCTCTTGATTTACGTTATGCTTTTCAGCTCATTCTCCATGTGGCTGTTACAAAAGATCCCCCATGGTATCTCTTGTTTTAACTTTTCTTATTGTTTGGTGAAAATATGCACATTCTACTTTTAGCTAATCTCAGTTATATAATGCAGTGTTATCACCTAGAGGTACCATGTGATCATTGATAGTAAAAGCAAAAGATGAGACCTAAAATGTAAAAATCTTTGTTTTATGTCCTAGTCGTCTCTGTATTTTCCTCCAATATTTATACTTCATTTGTTGTCTAAATTTCTTTGCAAATTAAAGAAAGCTGAACTTGTAAATTAATCTTAATAGAAATGTCAAGCATGAACTATTCTGGTCTTAATCATTTGAGAGTTGATATTGCTTAGTTTTCCCCAATAATGTCACTAAGTAAACATTTCCCTCATTCTTCTTTATGTAATCCTTCTACCATTCCCCACCCTGACAAATCCATTTCCCACTGACTTCCATAAACATGTTATAAAGTACTAGCCTGCAGCAAGTTCAGTAGCAGCTGTTCAGCCCATTGTCTGTGAGTCTCAGATTTAAAACTTCCAGAGCACGATTTGTGTAGTTGATTTTAAAAATCATTATGTAACTTAATATTTTCTTTCATTTAAAATGTCATAGTCCATCTAAACATTCTTTTTGGTTAACAAACAGTTACAACTCTCAAAACAGACATCTGTGGAACTTAAACCAGAAAAATGTCTAAAATCTCACTAACCAATCTAAATATGATAAAAATATTAAAATTTCTGAGATCTTACTTGGCACTGCCTCGAATGTGGTCTGTACTTTTCAAGAAGGCTATGGTTTGTTATGTTCAATTATTTTAGAATATTACAGGATGGAAATGTTTTGGTTCTCCTCTGGTTTGCTGGGTTCTTCTATGTAAATGAAATTGTAAATAAAATAAATTAATATATGTTATGTAAATAAATGCATCTATTCAAAGTCAACACTTTCTTATACTTACATTATCATTTTTATCATTCATTTTAGTAAGCAAAAAAAGTATTTAAATATAATTGAAGAGCAATTTTAATCATGCTGTAAGAATGCCATCAAATTAACTATCAAAATTATAATTTGATTCTTTAATAACAACAACGACTCCATGTGGTACATGGAGGTTAAGCTTAAAATGTCATTCAGTTCATCCAATATATATTACAGAAACTTCCATGCTTCCAAACGTATGATGAAGTAAGATTTTTAGTTAGTGTAACAGAATTAGAAAAGGCACTGGATAAGTTTATGAGTGCTGCACAGTTGTTCATTCCACACCACTCTCACCTTCCCACCATGTTTTCCTCAGAGATTGTGTGTTTTGTCCTTCATTGACTCTTCAGTTCGACTTGCTCTTCATCCAATTCACTGCAGCTGAAATTCAATGCAACTTATGCAACAGTCTATATAAAATGATCTCTCATTACATATTTTATTTTAAGTCACTAACTGTTAACAATGCTCTGGGAATCCAGAGCATTTCGAGATTGTCTAAAAGCATGATCAGCAAAAAGAGGCAACACATCACAGGTGACTGGTAATTTAGGAAGAACTAGTGAAATTAATTTTGTTCATTCTCGATCTTTGCTATTCTTAATATTCAATCACAGATTACCTGAAGTGATTATATTGGATAATATAATATTACATTACATGTTGCCCGGAGCTCACAAAATTACAAATGTTACATAAAACAACTTTAAACAATATTCCTTTTTTTCAATGATTCTTCATGTAAAATAATATCTGATGTTTCACACATTGTTACACTGACATGGCTTATTGAGGAACAAAATATGGAAACAATGTTTTGTAGTATTTTATTGCTTGGCCATATATTTCAACTGTTTTTGCTATCATAGACAGCAAAAGGGGTCTGATTAATTTTCCTGTATTTGTTTGCTTGTCAGACTTCCTAAACAGTATGTGACAAAATGTCCAGTTAGCTGGAATAAAAGACACACTTGAAGAGAGTTGTTTTTGCCATGTGATGAAAAGCATATTTTATATTCAGAAGTGAAAATGAGAAAACGGTTTTAAATTGAGGTTGCAAATATGATTGTGTAAAATATTTCCTTTTATAAAATTGTTTGGATATCAGAAATCAGGAGTCATCAGTGTGGAATAGAGTCTTCACGTAGATAATAAAAAAGTACATTCCAAATAGCTTTGGTGAATTTTCAGATTCCTCTTGATGTTTTATTTTTATTTTTTTCAGTTACTTCTAGCTCCCCCTGAGGAAAAGAAAACTACTGACTAAGAGATTTGAATACATCGGATGCCTACAGGCAAGGTTCAGGTTCAAAGGAGTCTTTTTCCTAACCTAGAATAAAGAAGGGGAGAAGCTATGGATGTTCCACTTTCATATCACAAGAGCGAAGGTTTTTAAGACAGGGTCACAAAAACTCTTTTGAAAGCGTAGATGTAAATATCAAACTATGAAATGTCTAGAAATAATTAAAAAAACATTTGACTGGAATAAAAACACAATATCTCCTTCCAAGGAATGTTGTAAACATATGTAAAAACTATACTACTGTCTATATTATTTTCACCATGTTTTTTCCTTCACTATATTTTTGAATGGCCAAAGTAATCAAGGCTATCTATTGAACAGTAGTGATGAGGCTTTCACAGAGAATTTAGAGTTGTGAAATTCATATATATGAAGATACATTTTTTAAAAAATAAAATATCTTGAAGTGACCCGAGTCAAAGGAGAAAAAGAATCAAACCACAAAATCTAAAAGGCAAAATAGATATTTGCCTAGTCTATCTAATCAGAGATGACTTGTTAAACAAATAGGTTTCAATTGCTGACACGCAATATCTTTTATCATTGCTTTAATTTTATATTCTAACAGACATAAATTCTTGCGTTATTTTTAGTCTGGACGCTTACATGTCTCTTATCACATTACTGAGTTTTATAATTGATTATTTGTGTCCATATTTTCTTAAAGTGTATACTCCTAGAAGAACTCTGTCATATGTATTTCTATATACCTGTTTAAAGCCGGTAAACATCATCTGAATTAGCTAAAGTATTATATTTGCAGTTGCCTATAGAGCACACTTTATGATTTTTATAAGCTGTGTGATTTCAATAAGCTTAATTTGAGTAAAATCCTGGTGATTTTCCATATAGAAGAAGACATTTTTAAATACACCAATATTTTCCCCAAGAAAAAGAACAGATTGTACAGCAGCTGAAACACTGTATATATAAGTAAATATGACAGATCTACTAGCTGTTCCTATAAACCAAAGGAGAGTTCTCTGAATTTTTGTGTTGAAAAGTGTCTAATCCTTCAGAGAAAGATCTGCTTTGCTCCACTATATCATTAAAAAGTCACATCTTTTTGTGCAGCAGTGACTACTATTTATTCCTTTCTTAAAAATATCTGCCATACCCTGTCATCATCTAAGTTCAATGTAGATTCCGCCAGTATGTTCTCCCTGCTTTAAGGAGAGCTTATATTTGAAGACAGTAAAAGATTTTTTTATATTTATAATTATGCAATTTTCTGTCTACTAAAAGACTATTCGCTAGATATTCTTTGGAACTGCTGTATTAATGAAGTGGCATTTGACATATCATGGTGTGATTTATTTTAATAGTCACTTTTATGACTGTGGCTGTAAAAATGAAACAATTTAATATAATGTCATTTATTCATTCATTCATAAGTCTTTGATTATGGAATAGGCTATGGAATGATAAAAGTACGATGTAAAAAGACAGATTTAAATTTGATCATGACTCTAATAGATAGCTTTTCATATTTTAGGCTGAAATATTTTCATACAATATATTTCTTCTTTTGTCTACAGCAGTTATCAATCTGTTTGCTACAGGTCTCCTCCTGCTCTTAAACTGTACTGATACGTATCTGTGGCCCATTTAAGTAAACTACTACACCCTTTGGAACCATTGAAAAGCTATTTACAGTGCTCTAAAGAGCAGTGATGTCTGCCTCAAAATGTTCACATTTAACCATACAGACTTTCTCAAATGAAAAAAAATAAAAAACATAATGACCTTACTAAAACATATAGACTCATCATTTTCTCAGAAAAGCACTCCAGCATGAATAAACCATGAATATATCAAGGTAAGAAACATCTAAGAATAATCAAAGTTACAGCATACAAACTTCTTCATTTCTTTACTTCATGCAAGTACTATGTTCCTCTGTATTCAATATCTGTTTTTCTGTATCTTTCTGGCACTAAACAAAGATGTTTTGAAAATCTCTTGGTAGCTGGCTGCACTCAGGCACTGAGAAGATAGAGATGAGTAAGACTCCCTTAACACATTATGTCAGTCTTGGAACAAATTACCCTCTGTAAATTCTTGTTTTCTTATATAAAATAAAGTATATAGCTACAATTTATCTCATTTTATTTTCATTATGAACCATGTTTATATATGGCCTAATAGTTGACACATAATACTTGGCTGATGATAGGTTTTACTCTTTTTCATTTATCAAACACAGGTGATCTAAAAAAAAAAGTTGTCAAATTTGAGATGATTTTAAGAAGGCCATTATTCATATTAAATATATAAGGAGAGATATAGCTGTAAGTGTTTCAAATACACCAGGACATGTCACACTGTATGACTGTTCTAAGTGCCTGGACTATGAAGAGGAACATAATACACACCCACAAGGGAGTTATGTTTAGTGCCATTTTACCCTGGGTATAATTAAATAGCAGGAAGGACAACAATATTAAAGTAATATATCTATTGTAATTTTAATTTAATTTTTAAGAATTATAATGTTCTTAAAATAGTATTCTTTATGCTTTATTGGAGATTTAAACCTCATAGAAGTTTGTACCTTATAAAGGAAAGAAGAAGACAAGTTAATGGCAAAGCATTTTTCTCAATGGTGAATTTACATTTGTTGAAATAAATATCTACAATAGTTTAAAATGAGGTAGGAAAATAAAATAAACAGGATAAGGGATATAAATTTAAGGTCACTTTACATTTTGGTAGATATCACCCACATACTAACTGCATAAAATGGCAGGAAGCTGCTATACTTCCACTTTCTTAGAAAATGCAACATTTTCCTCATTTTCTTTCGTTTTATCTTATTCTTTATCTTCAATAAGAAAAAGACTATTGATCCAGATGATACATTTCCAACGTACATTAACCAGAATTTTAGAGAAGAAAAAAATACTGCTATTAAATATCTTTTAAAAGGTGCTTTCTCGGGCCTCCTAGGAGGCGCAACGGGTTAAGTCTCGGCCTATGAAGTTATCCGCAGCCACTGCAGCAAGAGTTTGATCACCAGCCAGGGAGATTCCCACATGGCGCAGCAGACCTCTCCTGTTTGCCTGCTCTGCTATTCCCCTCAGCAGTGTACTTGAGTTGATCTGCCTGTTCTCCTCCCCACTCTGTCTCTGGTGAATCCTCTCACTACCCCACACCTCTGACCTACACCCCAATTCTTGTATACATAAATAAATAAATCTTAAAAAAAATAAAAGGTACATTCTCATTCATAGTTGGGAAAATGTAAATTATAGGTACCAATCCACAGACAACAGGTTACAAGCCATTAAAAATATTGATATAACCTGGGGCCTCCCCGGTGGCACAGCGGTTAAGCGCTGCGCTTTGGAGCTGTCGGCAGCAGCGACGCAAGTTCGACGCCCGGCCAGGGAGAGTCCCACATGGCGCGGCAGACCTCTCCTGCCTTGCCCGCTGCTCCCCTCAAGCAGTGTGTTTCTGATCTGCCTGTTCTGCTCCCCACTCTGTCTCTGGTGAACACTCGCTGCCCCACACCTCTGGCCTGTACCCCAGCTTGTATGTATAAATAAAAAAAAAATAAAAAATCTTAAAAAAAAAAAATATTGATATAACCATTCAAAGAGCAAGTGGCAAAAACAGGAAATAATTTGGCAATGTTTACCTAAATTCCACCTCTATATGTATTCATAAAGAAACACTCCCCCATATGTGTCAGGAGCCATCTACTGAGATGGTTATTGAGCTACTGCTCGCAATAGTGAAAAATGAGAAACATTCTATTTTGGAACACTGTGTTGCAATGAAATAAAATTAAGAAGATCTCTATTAATCAAATGAATAAATCACAAAAAAATTGGTGGGGAAGGAGTTATAAAATTACACCTAAAATGTTTTTCCAATTAAACTAGCAAAATATTTTTATATGCGAGGTTAGAGATACACACACATACATATACACTATAGACATGCAGTAAAAAATGGCACAAGTTCAGGATAGCATTTACATTTGGAAAAGGTTAGAATTCAGGCTGAATACTCTACTTTATCTGTTTAATAAAACAGTAACTAGGAAATGATCTATTTTATTTAAAATCAGACCTGTATTTTCTTTTTTTTTTTTAAGATTTATTTATGAAAGCCGGCGTACAGGCCAGAGGCGTGGGGCAGCGAGAGGGTTCACCAGAGACAGAGTGGGGAGCAGAACAGGCAGATCAGAAATACACTGCTGAGGGGAGCAGCGGGCGAGGCAGGAGAGGTTTGCTGCACCATGTGGGATTCTCCCCGGCTGGGCGTCGAACTCGCATCGCAGGCTGCCAACAGCTCCACAGTGCAGCGCTCAACCGCTGCGCCACCAAGGAGGCCCCCAGACCTGTATTTTCAACCAATAAACTCTAATGGTTTGGCATAAAAATTGGAGACTGCTAGCACTTCTAGAAATAGAATTTTTGGAAAGTAAAGTTCTGGGTATCCTTATTGTTAAACATGTTAATAAATTAAATAAATTTTCATAAGTTTAAAATTATCTGTTCATTGTTCTTCTTATGCTAATGGAAGTTTAGAGCATGGTCAACAAAAGGAAATCATTTGACCAGTAAATAAGATATTTCATAAGCTATTTCTTACATAATGAAAGATATTTTGCTCTGATGCTTACCAATGCAATTATAAATAGAGGGATGCTGTTAAGCATTGCACTTTGATAAATTACTAGGTGCTCAGCCAAACACGACAGAAAGAATGAAGAGTTACCAAACTTAGCATATTTAATTTAGAACTGGATATAGAAAAGTATAATGTCTTATTTTGTGAAGATAAAAAACATCTTATATCTCAATTTAAAAAGTCTATGCAAGTTTATTTATAGACTCTTGAGAAGCACAGTTAAATTGCTTCCTCCTCTATTCTCCTTTTATTCTTAAGCAGAAAAAGAAGTCTTTGTTTTTCCCTATTGCTTAAAAATACTGTCAGAAATTCAGTCTTTACAGGCATGTGCTCATAAAACCCATCTTTCAAGATTTAATTCAAGAGTTCCCAAGAGGGAAATAAGTCATTCCAGATGCCCAGTGATTTATATACTACATGCATGTCAACAAATATTTAGGGAGGAATACTTTAATTTCTTTTTTTTTTAAGATTTATTTTTTATTTATACATACAAGCTGGGGTACAGGCCAGAGGTGCGGGGCGGCGAGAGGGTTCACCAGAGACTGAGCGGGGAGCAGAACAGGCAGATCAGAAATACACTGCTGAGGGGAGCAGCGGGCAAGGCAGGAGAGGTCTGCCGCACCATGTGGGATTCTCCCAGGCCAGGCGTCGAACTCACGTCGCTGCTGCCGACAGCTCCACAGCGCAGCGCTTAACCGCTGCGCCACTGGGGAGGCCCTAATTTCTTTTTATTTCATAGCATTTTATCCATGTTTGGTTGCATCTGAATTCTAATTCTGTTCACATTCACCTATTTGTAGAAAAGTAGCCTGAAGCGGGCAGCAAGAGTTGAGCACTAAATCGAGCACGTAAATCACTTCTTCCCCAGTTCCTTAGCCTATTCAAAGAGCATCCCAGCACTAATGCTTGGAAATAATACACTGTTGAGCCCAATACAGCAGAGGGACTCTGCTTCAGATTATAGGATAGTCCAGGTGACTGTACAATTACAATTAACCTCCTGCCCACAATGTCAGAGATAAAGTCAGGTGAGTGATGAGTCTGGGAAAAGTACTCAGGTAATGTAAAAGCAATATCTGAGTCTTTAGTGTTTAAAATCTATTTCCAATTAAAGAAATCTCACAACTTCAAAAATAGTTTCCTGGTGAACATAATAGTCCCATTTCCATTAAAACAGTTAAATCATAAGACATAATAAAAGCCACAGAAGAATGTCTAAAGCACGACAGGTGCTGAAGAAATGTTTATAAAAAGAAGCGATGATAAGCACATTTTCAGAAAATCACATTCTAATCCCAAGCATTTGTATAATGTTTGAAAGTTTATCAAAGCATTATTTTTTGTCCAATCAGGTTTATATAAAATAATAACTACTATGTACTTATATCATGTCAATAAATTTTCTTCCTTTGAAGTTCTTATACATACATGTATATATATATATATGTATATATATATGTGCACATATGGGTAGATTTATATGCATGTGTATACATATATACACACATATAGTCCATGGACACACAGAAATACAACTTATTACACTATGTACATCATTCAAATAGATAATAATAGAGAAAGATTGTGTATAAGCTAGTTAGAAACCCAGCATAGATTTTTTAAAATTTGAAAAAATCATAGAAATTGAGCATAAATTGAAAGATTGTATTAGGATAATAGTTTATCTCATTACAGAGATTAAATGGGGATCGAGCAAATTCTAAATGTCAGCCATCCCATATTTTTCTTAAATATTTGACTTCATGTAAATAACTTTTCTTATGCCTCAACCTCCTAATGTGTATTACCAATCACAAAGCGTAATACAATTATGGGAAAGAATATTGGCTCTCTAATTGCTACACATTCTCTCTTGTTTTTTTAGCAACAAATTCTATATATTGAAATTGAAAATGCACCAATTATAATACCACATATATCAGCTCTCCCCATGGAATCTAGATAGGGGAAGTGCAGTGAGATGTAAGCAGAAGTTGCATGCTCTTTCCCGCGAAGTGATTTAGGAGTGCTGATTTAACTGGGAGACATGCTTTCTTTTCTTTGTATCCTTTCCTCATCGTTCTTTCTAGAATATGGATTTGATAGTTGTTAATCCAGAAGTTATCTAAGACTAGATCAGGAGGTTGTTTTAAAATGAAAGCTATACATGCACTATGGCATTGCAGAATAAAACAGAGCTGGGTAGGTGGTGATAAAGAGGTAACTGATTCGTCTTGGCCTGAGTACCACTGGCCCTGGCTTTCTTTTACGTGAAAGAATAACAATCACACTAATTTAGCCAATGAAACTTGTTTAGACCTTTGGACTTACACTTACATTCAGCAAAAGCTAATTCCAATGGATACAAACCCGTCTCATAGGACTATTGACTTAAACGAGGCCAGTTCTATATAGTATTTAATGTAGTCTTGCTTTTTAAACAAATTTCTCTATTTCATGTTTGAGATCTGACTTTAAATATGTCTTCAAAGAGGCAGGTGTTTCATAGTGCTGAAAAGTGAAATAATTTCCCTGATTTTCCTTATCCTTCATAGCACTTATCACAGTTTACAAGGATACATGTATGGGTTTAATCTTTTTCCTCATCGTAGTCTGTTAAACAGGAGAAAAGTAAATCAAGTAATTGATTCAATAGTGATTCAATAGTGATTAATAAAAACATGTTGGACAAACAAATGAATAACTCATTAAAATAAAGCTCTTGATTTTATCCTTAAAATTCTGCATGAGTTAAATAATATTTCATTATCAAAAAAGTAGACAAACTTTCATTTATTTTCAGATGATTATCAATTAGCAGTGGAATTGAATGAGATTTTTTTAATCTTCCATGAAGTGATGAAACTCCTCAAAGATACTCAAATTATCATTATTCTCCATTTGATGGAAATTTATTTAAATATTTTCTTGTTAATGATATTTTACTAAGATTCTTATCTCTAGCCTAGTTAGATATAATTCAGTTACCAAGTTTTCTTTTTTTTCTTTCAAAGATTTCATTTTTTTTAAAGATTTATTTATTTATGCATACAAACTGGGGTACAGACCAGAGGTGTGGGGCGGCGAGAGGGTTCACCAGAGACAGTGGGGAGCAGAGCAGGCAGAGGGGAGCAGCGGGCGAGGTAGGAGAGCTCTGCCACGCCACGTGGGAATCTCCCTGGAGGGGCGTCGAATTCGCATCAACGCTGCCGACAGCTCCACAGCGCAGCGCCCAACCGCAGCGCCACCAGGGAGGCCCTCATTTTTTATTTTTCATAGAACTGGGGTACAGGCCAGACGTGGGGAGGTGAGAGGATTCACTAAAGACAGAGTCGGGAGCAGAACAGACAGATCTACTGAAATACACTGCTGAGGGGAGCAGTGGGCAAGAGAGGAGAGGTCTGCTGTGCCATATGGGTCAGCTACCTGGCCAGGAAAGGAACTCAGGCTATCCTGGTAGGCCTCTGCATGGTAGCACTGAGACTTAACCCGTAGGCCACCAGGGAGGCCCTGAAGTTTTCTTTTTTTAATTCTATTTTATTGAAGCAATATTATTTTACAGCACTGTATGTGACTCAAAGTTAAAGGATCACACCTCTCAGACTTACGTCTCTAGTCACACCCTCTACCAAAACACCTACTGTTTTCCTCCATAGTTCTTTGGGCCCCTCTACATATTGCTCTATACTCTCTCCCACACCCTCTAGTCATCTTAATTTTACCTACAGATTTCTAGAGTTTGTTATTGGTTTAGTCTTTACTGACCCTTTACTTTGTTTCTCTATATTCCACATATAAACAAAACCATGCGATATTTGCCTTTCTCCTGCTGACATTTCATTTAGTTCCTTCTATGTTATTGCAAATGGCCGCATTTCTTATTATAGCCATAAATGGCAGGTCCATGGCATGGGCTGGGCCCAGATTGTGTTGTGAGAGACGACCAGAGTCCCCAATGAGTGGAGCTTTCTTAACAAAGGACATTCTTACAGCTTATCCTTTGTTTGGGGAGTCAGGAGTGGTACCCATCTCTCCCCAGAGTTGGGCTTTCCCTTAATTGACCAATGCTAAGTAGTTTTACACTAATTTTTAGTTTTATAATTTCTATTAACTCCTTCATTTTAAAATTCATTTTTTTGTTTTCTCTGGATTTTGCTTTACTCCTTTAAGATCATCAATAAATTCTATTTTCTTCTTTTTTACTTAATTCTTCCTAATTTCCTATGACTTTGGCTTTGGTTTCATTTCTCTCTTTCATAGATCCTTCCTAATAATTCCACTATTTTTTATAACAAGTATAACCTTTATGTGCATGATTTCCAAATTAATATGTTGAGATCTGAGCTCTTTTCCAGCAACAGGAATGTTTGTGAAATGAGCTCGTTAAAGAGTCACATCTTATTGCCTTCATTGTCATCATCTAAATAGGCAGTTGTCAGGCAGAGTACACTCTCCGTTTCTCAATTGTCTTTTCCTTGTGGCTATCTCATTTTGGTCATAGCACAACCATGCTGTTTAGTGCATTTTGACTCTTGCCTAATAAACTCTGTCAAGTTTCCCATTAATATTTGAGTCAATACATCCACTTCCCACTTAAAATTCAATTGTTCTAATTCAGGTCCTTATTCTAAATATAAAATAATTATTTGTACAAATCAATAATTCTCTAAAAGTACCTAAGGTCAGTCAGTTTCTACACTTTGTTATTCTTGGTAAATTTTTGCTTGAGATTTAGGAAATGATAAAAGTCAATTCATTTATGATTTTTCTATTTCCATTCAGAAGATTTTCTGCATTATTTTTACTTGTACATAAATGTTGGCATTTATAAAATTGTTTCATTATATTACATTAAATTAACAAGGGTGATTAATAATATTACCCTTTTTTAAAATTTGGAAACTCAGGGTTGGTGTGAGTAAATGCATTTCTTAAAGGGACACACAACTAATTTGCCTGACATAGAAATTAGGTGTGTGTCATTTCTATATTACTATGTGATAATAAACAGTGTATTAACTAGGATTATTTTTTAAATTATTATTTTATGATCAAAGCATACCTAAAACTACTAACTCTGTTGAGTTTTTCTACCACACTCTATAAAGTTTAGCCAAGGAAGAATGAGTGCTCTCATTTGACACTCTGATTAGCTGAGTGACACCCTGAGAGCTGTAATCAAATTAAGATAATAAGAAATATGTGTGCCAAATTTGTGTACTCAGTAATTCATAAATGATTCAAATGCCCAACTAAGCATCATACTTTTCATGCTTAAATTATTATGAGGGAAAAAAATTAAGAAATTAATAAGTACTTATATGAACTTCTGTGGAAAAGCTGTTTTGGGGGGTGAAATTAAAAGCAATATTTCGTTTATATTTATAAAATTTGAAATATTACTTGAATTTATTTAAATCAAAGTAAAAGTTCAATCATGTTATTGGCCACATGTCTGAGAGTCATAAAATAATTTGTTTACAAAGCTAAATTAAGAACATTTATAATAAGTTGTTATCATAGAGTTAAGTAATCATAGAGTTACTATCCAGAAATAGTAAAGGTGTATACTTCCCACCCCCCCAGCTTTATTTAGGTATAACTGACAAAATTTTCATGGATGTAAAGTATAAAATGAGGTAAGTTGATATATGTAAAAATTGAGAAATGATTATAACACTCCAGTTAATTAGCACAGCTATCACCTCACATAGTTGGTTTGCAGGAATGAAAACCCTTAACATCTACTACTTTAATACATTTCAGTTATTCAGTACAGTTATCAATTATAGTTAGCATGCTATAAATTAGGTCCTCAGAACTTACTCATTTATAATTTAAAGATTTTACCAACTTCTCTCTATTTTATCACCCCAAACCTATAACCACACATTTACTCTGTTTCTATAAGTACTACTTTTCTATTTATTTGTTTTAGTATCCACATGTGATTCCATGCTGTAACTGTTTTCTTTCACTTAGCATAATGCCCTCCATCAATAAATGTTGTTCTACATGACCTGATTCTTTTTTTAATACTGAGTAATATTTCACTGTGTATTTTCTTAATCCATTCATTTATTGACAGATACTTAGGGTGTTTCCATAACTTGGCTATCACAAACAATGCTACAATAAACATAGGAGTATAAGACGCTTCAGGATTGCTTCTTGTAAATATACACCCAGAAGGGGCATTGCTGGATCATACCAAAGGTCTGTTTTTAATTTCTTGGGGAGCCCCCAAAATCATCATAACTATACTAGGGCATGTTAAATTAACAGAATGCAAGTGTCCAAAAGAGGGATTCTTTTATATTCTGAAATAGCCTTAAACTTAAAATGAAAGACAAAATGAAAACAAACTTATAAAAATTTTCCCTTCTGACACTTTCAGATTTCTCACATATTCTACAGTAATTAAGAAGATGAAACATCATTAAAGGTAGAAATATGAATTTATTCCAGATATATGTGGATTATATATAAATTTCTGTTTAGGATCTGAAATATGATCTTGGATAAATCACACAGGTTGATTCAGATTCTGAGAGATATAGTTCTACTATAGATGTAATATTCATAGCATTTAAATTAAAAATATTCTAGATGAGAGTTATATCATATCAACTTCAATAAAACACGCTTAAATAGATATGTTATGTTCCCTGGCCACAATGGGAAACAACCATTTTCAAATATTTGTAACAGAAACTTTCTCTTCATTTTTGGTTTTCATTTCAATGGGTATGGCCATCAAGGCAAAATCTGTGGTCATATTTCTTGTGATGTATTTCATAAATTTTCAAAATTCTGAATTTAATCACTTATATCCACTTGTTCAATGGCAATAGATATCCCTTGCTATTGGACTGAACCCACATGCTACAGATAAATTCTTGGTAAATCACACTACAATCTATGTGTGAACAAAAATCAAGTAATGGATTTGTTTTGTTTGTCTTTTCTTTTTTTTTAATATTTATTTATTTATGCATACAAGCTGGGGAGTAGGCCAGAGGTGGGGGGGGGGGTTAGAAGATTCACCAAAGACAGAGTGGGGAGCAGAAGAGCCACATGGACTGTAAAACACTTTTGAGGGGAGCAGGGGCAAGACAGGAAAGGTCTGCTGCGCCATGACGGAAGCTCCCTGACCGAATATCGAATTCATGCCGCAGTGGCTCTGGATAGCTTCATAGTACTGAGACTTAACCTGTTGCACCACCAGGGAGACCCTGTTTTGTTTTTCTTAATCTCATTTTTTGTCATAGGCTCTCCATCTAAACTACTAATATCATTTAACTGTTAATGTGACCATTGTAATCTTGGAAAATTTAGTCTGCTGCCCTTGTCATGATTAAAAGTCTTCAATGTCTATCTGCGAGAAATAGTGACATGAAAGACTACTAAATTATAAGGTACAGATGGATGCAGTAGTGAGGCAAATGGCATGTAGAGAATAAAGGGGTGGCTCTTTTCCACAGATGAACAATTTTCAGGACACACATACACCAGAATAAGGATTTTCAAGTAAATCAATTTCTGAATGTTGAGAGGATAAATTCATCAATTGAATTTATTTAGGAAAGATGTGTTCATCCAAATTCTCAGTGTATCAAGACTAGTGTTATAAATCTCTCAGAACAATTTATTATTTTGAATTACTGTGAGATTTGTTCAAACTACTAATTCTTTATTTCAAAGGTGTAAAAAATCCAATATATGAAAAATGACCAAAAACAGATTAAATATTTCATTGTTTGATTAGTTGAGGTGTTAAATAATATTAATGATATAGTATTAAAATGTATGTTTTGAATTACAGAGCAAAGTATAGTTTCAGTGAAGGGAAAACTGTATGTTTTAGGAAAAATGCCAACAAAAACCGATCTAAAGCTGCAGAATCAGAAGACAGCAGATGGCATTTTGACAAGAAAATCAATCTAAGTGAATGGATCGGTAAATTTTGACTTCAAGTATTTATATACTAACATACCTAGGACAATAAATTATTAAAACGTGAAAATACCCATAGAGGAGATACACTAGTCAAATATAACAAAGATTATGTTGGCCAGAAAGGAATGCATCAATATTTATATTAATTTATCAAACTTAAAAATATTGAACTACTGTCTTTAAAATCTATAATATGCTATAAAGCTCTATCTAAAATAACGTATGTTTTAAAGAAAGTTATCATTTTATTCTTATGCTCACATTACCTTTTATTTTTATTTATATGTCTTTATGGAAAGGGTAAATACGGTCCCTTGCTACCACAAACTATGCAGCTGAGATTCCCACATTTGGAGAAATCTCAGAGGTCGGCACATTCAAGTGCAGTGGATAAGCCTCGCCCGGGAAAACCACTTTCGTGATCATGGGATCTCCCAGATAAGTATAACACATTACATTTAGATATGTGTTATGTTCCTGGCAAGTAGGCTCCCTTCCTTACATGTTAGAGAAGAAAAAATATTTCAACTTCTAATTGTCAAGATCTTTACAAGACAAAACTAAGGTAATTCTAGTCACTGCTACCATCTATTAACTGCAAAAGTAATTCTGGAATTATAGTTTTTTAAATGTGTGTGATCAACCAGTAGGCTCATGAATTGTAAGTGGAAACCTAACCTTTTTAGGTTATCTCACATGGGTGCTATCTAATTAGTAATATTTCTAATTAAGATTTTTCTGGAAATTAAAGTTACCCATTTAGGTATTAATGATTTTACAATGAAACATTTTTAAAGGAAAAGTACACTGAAATTTCATAGGAAATATGCTTCACAAGAACTTGTAAGGTGTACTAATAACAGTATTATTTATACTAGAAGTAAAATAAACTGTTTCATGGTTCCAAAATACTTTTTTCTTGATCGATTGACTAGTGTATGAATTGCCGCTTGCATTTTTACCTCTGCTCTATGGCATGACATGCTTTCCATTACACAGAAAGGTGGATTTGTATGTGTGCCACAGTGCTTTGGGGCAGAAAATTGCCCTCTCCTAATCTTTTTTAAAGCAGATAGATAATAATTTATCACTGTGATCTGACTTCTTTTGGTTCATTGAACTTCCTTGAAGTATTCAGTCACCAAAATCTTTTGTAATTGACTCCTTATTGAATGCAAGGAAATCTCTGCATGTAATGAGGTCATACAGTAAAACAAATTCACACAGAAAGTTTATCCTTCTGGGATATTTTATCAATGAAACTATATACATATTTATATTTATCTCATACCCATCACCAAGATATATACAGCAACTATTTGAGCGGTCAATTTTACTTTACTTATTAACAAATACATTTTGCTTAAAGCTTTGCCTGGTTATTTAATTTTAGAGATGTTTTAAATAGTATTGTCTAAATAAAATTAATTGAGTTTTATATCAAATTACAAACAGTGATTCCAAAGAGTATTAGCTTATCATAATCCAACAATTTTGCTCATATAATGTAAGGCATTTTTACTCATTCAATTTAAAGAAAAGAAAATCTAAAACACAAAAATTCTTAATTCTTTATTCATATAGAGATGTCCTGGAAAGAAAAAATTATATAAATCCTTAGATTTAGACCTCAGCTTAATAACAGTGCATGGTACCAAACGGGAAATAAAAACTAAAATTATTTGAAATTTGGTTTCATGTATTTTATACTTGATTTATCAAGCTATATATAATAGTAGCATATCTCATAACAGTGTGATTGTGATGACAACCCAGTTTTAAACCCTTTAAATGGTAAGTGAATTAATCATTTTCATATTTTAATTGGGTCAAATTATGACTTAAAGGGACAAATTTTCCATAAAACCCTTGGGATTCAAAAATTAGAACATTTTTCTCACATGAGAGAGATAGTGAATATCTGTATTTTCCCTGTGGTAGAAATAAAGGTACTGAACTGAAATTCATTTTCAGTTATGAGAAAGTGGGATATGGACCACTTATTTTCAATCGATTCTTTGCAACTCGACTGAGCTCCAATGCTCAAATTGGAGCATTATGATCTTAAAGCTAAGAAATAAAACTGATATGCATTATTAAGTCTTGTAGTTACTATATAACTATGTAATAAGCAGGAGACATTTTGTGAAAATATACGACATAGAAAAATCCAAATTTTTCATATAGCAAATTTAAGTTGCTCTCACTATTGTGGCACTAGGCCCTAGTAACTATAGCAATACCTGGAAATATTGCTTACTTATCCTACAAGACATTCTCAAAAAACTAAAACATCCATAAATGTTTCTCTCAGTTTCCTTTAAATGACTAATCAAATCCATGATATTCATATGAGCTCAATTCTTCTTTTAGTTCAGAAACATTTTCTATGTATCCTGCCAAGCACATACTTCTCTATAAACTAAGTATGTACTAAAACCCACAAGTGATTTCAGGCTTACTAGCAAAAGACAATTTTGAATTTTATACAAAAGTGATGGGAATTTCTATTGATATATTAAAAATTCTGAATCAGTTAACTGATACTTGTCCTTAGCAGTCTAGTTAATTTTTTTTTAAAGATTTATTTATTTATACATACAAGCTGGGGTTACAGGCCAGAGGTGTGGGGCGACGAGAGGGTTCACCAGAGACAGAGTGGGGAGCAGAACAGGCAGATCAGAAATACACTGTTGAGGGGAGCAGTGGGCGAGGCAGGAGAGGTCTGCCGCGCCATGTGGGATTCTCCCCAGCTGGGCGTCAAACTCGCATGGCGCGCTGCCAACAGCTCCATAGCGCAGCGCTCAACCGCTGCGCCACCAGGGAGGCCCCTATTTAATTTTTTAAATACTTAAATTTATTATAGTTTACACATAAAGTTCAGATCTTAAGAAAAAGAAAGACAAAATCTTAAGAAATAAAAAAAGATATAAAATCTCCAGGAAAATAAAACTTTTTCTAGCACAATTTCTGTTACTAAATGTTTGCATGGTAGACTTACAGATTTCAAGATATCTTTCTCCCACGCTTTTACAGCTAAATAATACACATTTGGAAATTGAAAATAATTATTGTAAATGAATATGAAA
Source organism: Scalopus aquaticus (assembly GCA_004024925.1). NCBI lineage: Eukaryota > Metazoa > Chordata > Mammalia > Eulipotyphla > Talpidae > Scalopus > Scalopus aquaticus. The sequence goes on along the minus strand of PVIJ01000395.1, from coordinate 155,132 downwards.
AACCAGAGACTCACACTCAAAAATTTCATCTATACCAGCACACACACCAGTACACTCATCGACATTGGGATAGCTCATTAAAATATTATTCTCATCTTTTCTTTTTTTCATTTTAACAAAATAAACTAGTGTTCTGCAAGAAAGGAAAGTCTTATTTGTTAGCATGACCTCACTTGAGTCACAGTGGTAATTTAATTTCCCTGATTTAGAACATACAAATATCTACAAGGTAACAAGGAGAAGAGAGAAGTAAATGACAAAGGAGATAGACCTAAGGTTTATATATTTGCCAACAACTCAGTTCTATCAATATATTTCATATGTTTGAAAACTACAGTCCAAATTCCTAAAGTCTAAAAAAATGGAAAGTTTAGATACAGGTTAATAAAGTAGCTCTGGTAGTTCCAAATCATAAATTCAGCATTACAGAGAGAACATCACCCTGCTCTGAACTACTTCCATTTCAACTAGTAGACTCAACTCAATAACAAAGAACTGATTATGTTAACAGACAATTTTGATTGTAGATGAATATTCAATAAGCATGCTCACAACTTTCTACTCCTTTCTTAATCCAATCCATAGAACTGGAAATGAAAATTTTATTTCTGACTAATTTCAATAACCTTGTGCTTGTCCTTCAGCTTATAAGCACAGCATCTAGGGATAAAGTTACCTCATACAGAGAAATTAATCCAATGCTTAGTCTTACATGCTCTAGAATTTGCAAAGGAAAAGTAAAAAAAAAAAATAAAAAGCAAGCAAAAAATCATATTGAAAGCTGGAGTCAAAATTATAGATACATAGCTGATATATAGATCTTTTCCATTCTCCATTCTTAATCATTGGATTTCTTGAGTTTAAGCTGGGTGTATAGCTAAACAACTAGATGCAATATTTTTCGGCATGACTTTCAGTATGAAATCATATTATTATACTCAAGTAGATTGAACATGTTAGGAAATTACTTTTATAACATCCTAGATACCTCCCTAACAGTGAAGGCACGCCCTAGACTTCTTTTGACTCTGTGTTTCTGAAAAAAAAAAAAAAAATGGTGAGAAAGTAGTGACTGTTTCAGATATAGTGATTAACATCCCATGTGAGAATTGCAGAGACTTTCCACCAGCCAGCATCCCTTTACGATTTTATGCTCCCCACATTGAACTGCTGAGAGAGAAGTTCCTCCTTTGTTTGAGTTGCAGTGTTTTATGTTTCTTTGCTATAGAATGTCATATAAAGGTTAAATGGCATTAACCTAATATTAGGATTAAAAAGTAATCCAACTGGGCCTCCCTGGTGGCATAGGGGGTTAAATCTTAGCAATGTCACTGCTTTGACCTGAGTTTCATCCCTGGTCAGGGAGCTAACCCACATATGGTACAGCAGACCTCTCCTGCCTTGCTTGCTTAGAAGTGCATCTCAGTAGATCCGCCTGCTCTGCTCCCCACTCTGTCTCTGGTAAACCCTCTCACCCTGCACATCTCTTACCTACATCCCACTTTTTCTATGCATAAAGAAAGTCTTTAAAAAGCAAATGCAGGTAAAATAGGTTCTAACTCTGAACCCAAGTCTATCGGAATGAAGTTTCATTGTCACATCACCAGATGGTGAAACAAAGTAATCTTTCCTTCTCTCAGATTCTATAGTTCTGAAGCAAGGATTTGACAAGGTTTAAAAATTAATGAATAGAAAAGTCAATATGGCTTGTCACCTATTAAATGCAGTATGTGCTCAAAGATGCTAGCGAGCATTATAACCAGCCAAGGCAAGTGAACTTGCCTGAACACCTGCTGCTGAGGCTCCTTATCTCATGTGCTCCCTAAGGCCAGGTCCCTCCATTTTTGCTTGCATTCTAGTGCTTCAAAAGCACATCCTAAATCCTCTTTCACTCCAATCAAGTGACCTTGACACCATAAAAGAAAATTTGAGAGACAAATCCTGCTTCTGGGTAACTAACTTTTACACAAGCAGTCTTTATCCCAAGAGATGACACAGGTTGAATGCACAGATAGGAATTTCAATAAAGTTTAATTAAATGTATTCACAAAATTTCTATTAATGGAACCATTAGGTTGTGGAAACGTGGAACGAGAATTTTGTAACTTATATTGTTGAACAAATGGCATGAAGTGCTGAAATAGCTTCTCCATAGAGCAGTTTTGTCACTACTACGTGATGCTTAGAGTTTGAAGTATCTCTAGATTGAGAGAAAAGTTTATTTACCTCTAAATAAAACTTTAGTTGTGTTTTGTATTAAATATTATGATCTTATATAATTCTTTCTATTTTATCACTATTACTTCCAAGAATATTTCAAATATGTTATTTTAGAAAAATGTTCTTAGAAGATGTGCAGATAAAGCAAAAGAAGTAGGCAGAGGAAGAGGGAGAAAGGAAAGAAAAATGTGAGAAAAATATTTGTTCAAATGTAATTTATTAAGGGAAGAAAAATAGGTCTTTTATGTGTCAATGGACATAAGAAGACACATGAAATACCTGCATATGACAAAAATGATCCTTCTTTAGTTGTGGTAAAGCAGATGTGAAATAGAAATAGAGTCATAATTCCATTTGCTTCTATAATCATGTTCAATAGCAGTTTGTTAAAATGATACTGCAAACAGATGAAGATAATGTTATGTTCTTATTGCTTTTCCAAGGGGTTGAAACAGCTGCAATTTGATCATTAGAGATGTTATTGTCTCACTGGAAAATAACACTCAAATTAAGTGATTTCTGAGAGGAAGAGTATTTGAAGAAATAAGGAGGCTTTAAATTAGACTTTTCAACTTTTTAAGAAAGTTTCTTGAAAGCATATTGTTTTCACAACCTGAATAATTTTGCTACTGCTTCTCTCATTCACTGTAGTTACTGTAAATTGTATTAGTGATAACACCTTTTGTTATGTGTAATAGTCCTACGATGAGCTAAATATCATTAAACCTTATTTTATAATAAATTTTGCATATTCCTACTATGTATTTCTCCAATAGATGCCTTTGAAAGAAACTTACCTTGAGAGCATTATTTAAACTTAAAAACTGAAAAAAAAAAAAAAAAAAAAAAAAGGGGCATATCCTTAAGTACTACTGTCCGTTTGCAAGGATGGTCTACTGGCAGAAAGGAGATACTGATAAAGACAGCAGTGTACACAAAATTAATCTCACTGAATCCAATGTCAGGTGTATACAGGTGCTTATCAAGACTGTCATAAACAAGAAGTAACAAGCAATGTGTCAATATTGTATTTCTTTGTGTAGAGCAAAGGATATATACTCAAAGTGTGAAGAGTATTCTGAAAAGCTACATTTTACAAGTGGGGAAAATAAAAACGCGAAAACGTGTTTCTTCTCAAAAGAATTTAGCTATTTTTTGTGTTATATCCTACATGAACAATGGGATCTGACGTTGGTTTAACTTTGTCACTGGCAATGTTAGATAGTTCAATAAACTATCATTTCTTACCTTTGTGAAGTGCCCCTCCCCCTTTTTTGGTGTCCAGAGAATGTCTTTTCAGTGAGTGCTTAAAAAAATATAGATATTTACAATCTGAGAAAAGTGTAGTGAAACCAATAAACAGATCAGAAGCAAAGTAGAGAGAAGTTTCAAAAGATTCCTGCTAACATAAATTTAAGAAAACAGGTTTGTCTTATAGCACTAGACACATACTATAATTAAATGTTTGGTTTTATTTAGTTGGCATAAAAGTCAAACATACTTAACCCAACTCTCCCCCCAAATGCTGTTTTACCTTTAAATCTTTTCTCATTGTATGAATTTCTAAGACTCCCCTCTCAGGCTCATGCCATCCTAGTCACTTTTTTTTTTTTGAAAAATTATTTTAAGTGTTAGCTACCAATCATAATAAAGTTCTAGTTAAGTCTGGCTGCTGATTTGTTTATTGGGTAAAAAAGATATTTCGTAGCAAAGGAAGGCTCTGAGGATGACTTGAAGCTTATACAACAATAAAAAATAAACCTATATGCCTTTTTTTCTCTACCACCTTGTCTACCATCACTCCATTCTCCTTCCTTCCTCTCTTCTTTTTTTACTTTCTCTATTTAGAAATGTCATTCATTACTTTTTGGTAGCATTACTTTGAGTAACATTGGTTTACAACACTATATATGATTTAAGGGTGCAGATTCAAACTCCGTTAGAAATATGTTAAGATACCATGCACACCACCAAAGCATCCACATCCTCTACCAAGATCATTGTGCTCCTCTCCCCCTCTCTTACACCGTTCAACCCGTGCCCCTCTAATAGCCTCAATTCTGCAGTCATATCACTCTTATTTGCTTTTTGGTATAATTTTGTCTGTTCTTTTGTTTTGTTTCTTTATATACCACATGACTAAAATCATCTGATATATGTCTTTCTCCTTCTGATTTATTTCACTTAGCATAATTACCACTATTCATTTATATTTTTAGATATATTCCTTCTCTAAACTATTTTTAAATAGTAAGGGATAGAAAGTTCAATCATGACGGAAAAACTACACTGTGGACATAGAATTATGTAAATGCAATTGTTCCTGTTAATATATTTGTCATCAAAGAAGCATGAATTTATCATTTTTTTCTGTTCTAGCAATGTTGGTACTGCTAATTGAAACTAATATGATGTAAAAGAATTAGGCATCTGTGATCCTTTAATAAGTATGTTCCTATTATCTTCTCTTCATTTAATTTGCCTCATTTCTCTTCTCTCTGCTTATATGTCTGGATGGAATTCCAAATGGGATCATTTACAGAAGGCAGTTCTGTGGATCTGGTAACCTCTATATAAAAAGGGTCTCTATTTTCCAAAGTAACCCACCACTTCTAGTAAGATAACTACAAAGACCACTGCCTTGACTAATATATATTAGAACAAAAAAATGATATTAGTACATGATACCAAGATTTGAATAATGTTCATCAAATAAATAGCTACCAGTCACTTCTTAAACCTAGAAGTCCAAAGGAAGGACAGTCTTATCGCATTTAACTACTAGCACAAAAAATTGACATGCCAGGATACAGAGAAAATAGAAAACACAAAATAAGAAATTCCAAAGCCCACACTGATTGAATACCATTACAGAGCTTGGTGAAATTAGAAAGAAAAACATATTTTGAAAACGGAAAGATTTTCTATGTGACAAAATGCATTAGTTACATGTGCAGTACAATAAACTACTACTCATTTTAGGTCTAACAAAAGCGTGCTCAGAGGGCCAATGATGTACTTTGACAGGACCAACTTACATAATCTGTAACAAAAGCTTGTTGACAACAATTGAACATCTGCAGGAGTCATATGCAGAGTAAGACTGGAATAAAAAATGCCAATGTTACCTCAACTTAAAAAAATGAATAAAATGACAACTAAACAACAACAAAAAAAATCATTGTATACACTAGTAACTAAAACAGGTACTCTAAACAGGGGTCTGTTAGAACCAGTAAGTAGATATTTAAAATGCCATACCTGTAAGGTTCCTAGCATAAACACTCAACTCGGAGTTATAGCATTAAAAAGGAATATGAATATATAGGAATATAAATTTTATAAAATATGAAAATAAATGAGCTCTAAGTAGGATTTGGTCCTAAATTTGATGACTTCTATCACAAAAAAAAAAAACCTCTGTCAAACATTGTTAATTGTTTTATTAGTTTTTTAAATTTTTTTTTTATGAGCACTTGGAAAGGTAGTGAGAGCTTACTAGTGCTGGATACTCACTTCCTATTGTGATATATCATACACAGCTCCATGGTAGAAGCACTTGGTGAATTTAATAAATTACCAAAGCTGCAGTATAGACTGGACACTACTTTAAACAAATATTATTTCTCATGACATAAATATTTTCTCCTATTTTGGACATAATACAAAGCATTTGAAAATTGAGCATTGTAGCTAAAGAGGGGGTGCTGTGTGTTGCTTATAAAACAATACAACTCATACATTTGATTTATACATTTTTGTGGTTTTAAATAAACAATCTATGTTTCTAATGGTTCTTGTTTGTTTTTTTTTTTGAAACTTTACTTTTCTCTGTAGTTCAATACTCTTGACCAAGACCTACTTGCAGATATTTTAACAATTGTCCACCGATTCTCAAGTGATTTATAATTTCAGTTTCTAATTTTGTTCAAAGAACTCTATGATAGGGTTTCCCAGGTGGTGCAACGAGTTAAGTCTCAGCACTATGAAGCTATCGGCAGCCACTGCAGCACAAGTTCGAATCCTGGCCAGGGAGATTCCCACATGGCACAGCAGACCTCTCCTGCCTCGCCCACTGCTCCCCTCAGCAGTGTACTTCAGTCAACCTGCCTGTTCTGCTCCCCAATCTGTTTCTGGTGAATCCTCTCACCACCCCACACCTCTGGCTTGCACCCCAGTTCTTGTATACATAAATAAATATTTTTTTAAAAAAGAACTCTATGATATTAAAATCACCTGAGATGCATTACCTGTCTTAATTTCATCAGTATATTAAGAAAAATTACAAAGGTTATGAACTTTAAGATCTCTAAAGTTTAATTTTCAAAAAACACCAAATGTTTATTATTGCAAATAATCACTGAATTTTTATCACCAAAATATGTTACTTTCAGGAGGTAACTTTTATTTCAATATTTTTACTAATTCAAAACAACTTTGTCCAACTTGCAAAGTAACCTGCATGCATAATACATTTATTGAAAATTTTAACATCTTTCCTAACAGAATAATCATTCATAAGTCCTCCTATGACTAACAGCAACACTTCTGTAATGAAAGTGTCACTGCAACCTTAAATATAGCATTCACCACCATGAAAACTGTAATAACAGATGCTCACAAATGCGTGGTTTGATGAATCAGTGCAGAGAAAGGAGAGAAAAAGGTCTGTGTAGGTGTTTTAGTGGAAGGGGCAGGAGGAGGGAGAACAATGCCTAACAAATGAAAGAGTAAACATGTCTGTGACAGAGGCATTCTGGGATAAATTTGACTTTTTACACCCTGAGACTTCTCTGCTACCTGCTGTTATCTATACATCAAATGGACAAAATACTGAAGAATCAAAGGCAAGAGGTTAAAAAAAATAATAATGACTTTATTGCTATCACTTTGGTGGTGAGAACAAAAGAATGTAGGTAATAAAAAACAGCAAATGAGACAAGGGAGCTGTTTTGTAAAAAATCCAGTCAATACACATTGACAGGGTACTTTGATATAATCCATGGTTTAAAATAGTTTATAATCCATTAATTTTTACTTTTCCTTAGTGTTGTATCAAATATTATGTTATAGCTAAGCTATTTAGAGAATCTTTTGTAAAAGAAAAGCATATTTTGAAAATATTATTGGACTTTCTAATTTGAGAAACGGGTAGTTTGGGTTAATTTTCTCTCTTGAAAATTTATGAAGGAGAAGTAAATACTTAAAAATAACTCCTTGATGTTTGAGGACATTTTTCTCAGCAGTATCTGTGATCTCCAAACTGAAAGGCTATGTGTTCTTTTTGACAGCCTAATGTAAGGTTAGGGAAAGTGAGAGTGGAGTTTAGTGCAACACAAAGAGAGTGACTGAGCGATTCCAGGTAAATATTATTGCAAGGGAAAGTGACTCTAAATAACTGAAATGTAGGCAAACCCTAAACCAATTTCATCTCATATGAGACTTTTCTCAGTTGCAGATTATCTCAGTTAGTGAAATCAGACTAAGATGATCTCAGATTACTAGTGCCATAAAACTTGGGTCAAAGGCAAGCACTCCTTATGGAAGAAAATGTTGTTTTACAGTCAAATGATGACACAATTTTGAAAAAAAAAATACAGTAAATAACACTGGTCAACAGTGAGATTGTTACTGACTTAAAAAGGCCCTAATCTGTAGTATCTTGGTGTGATGAACATGAATATAACCCTGAAAAATTTTTATTAGCTCTCATTTTGAAGATATTTAATATACTTCATTTCATATGTTTCACTATGTAAATTTATCCAGTAGGACTGCAGCAACATCCTAAATCAGCCGAGAATGATGTAATATTGCACCGCATTGCATAATACCATCATGCACACATCATCCAGAGTTGATTGCATCATTTTCTGATGCAATGCAACACTGCTGCCAGGCAGCTGCTGAAGTAAGCTGACGTCAGCAGTGTACTAAGAGAAAGCCCTGTCGGAAAGGTTGAGCACTGAAAATATTTCAGACTTTGTGCTAGACAGTTTAAGCAACTGTTCCATAGAACTGTTATTATTTTATCCATTTAGGCACAATACAGAACAGGCATGCCTCGAAAGTGTGTGAATAGCGTGGACAATTTCTGCTTTATTTGTGGGGAAGTGACATTTGCCAACCAGAAGAAAAATACCACTTCTCGAGTGAAGAAAGTTTATCTACTTTACTTCAGATGCAAGGTTGATGACCAAGACAAGCCTTAGCCCCCCCCCCCATATACGCTGTGCTACATGTACAACACAGATTTCACAGTGATTAAGTGGCAAAAGACCATCAGTGCCGTTTGCAGTCACCATGGTGTGGAGAGAGCCAAGCAACCACATAAAAGACTGTTACTTCTTCTTGGTTCTTCCTCTTTCCAGTGGAATAACCAAGCCAAAGAAGTTGAGAATAGTCTACCCAAACATTCTGTCTGCATTGAGACCAGTTCCACATGGTGAGGGACTTCCTATTCCAGAACCTCAAGCAGAACATTCTCTTGATTCATCTGATGAGGACAAGGGTGAGCCGACCTGTTCTTTTCCTGTTCCATCAGCATGCAGTGATCCAGATTTTCACTGTGGTGCACCATCAACCCCATACAGACTAACACAGGAAGAACTCAATGACTTGGTTCGTGATTTGGACTTTTCCAAGAACAAGGCAGAATTGCTAGGACCCAGACTCCAACAATGGAATCTTATAGAAGAAGATGTTACAATTACTTTATATTGAAAGCACCACCAGCAATTGGAGCCTTTCTTCAGAAAGGAAAGTACTCTGGTATTCTGTTCCAAAACTGAAGGCCTCATGAATGCCTTAAAAATCACTCATGACCCACAAGAATGGATACTATCTCTAGACTCTTTGAAACTGAGTCTTAAGGCTGTGCTTTTGCACAATGGAAACCATCTTCCATCTATTCTGTTCCTGAACAGCTGTACAAGAGACAAGCGAAGAAATCTACGAAGTAGTCTATGACATGATTTTTTATAGTTATTAACCGCTGGCATACATTTCGTGATGTAAACATCAACTTATTGCAGATATAAAAAAAACTAGAGCCAAAATTAGTTTGACTGTCACATTTGTGTTGAGCACATATAAATCGATAGGAAATGGCTAATTTTATTTCAGTAACATGACTTTTGTAAAAATTTGTTGACCAGTGTAATCAGAAATAATGAGGACCACATTGCAGGACATAAAAATAAAAGCTAGTTCAAAACAACAAAATCAACTAATTGATGGGAAGAATGGTACTAAAGTTATCAGAAATGGATACAAAGTAACTGTGAACAGAACTGGTTTTTGGTAAAGAGCTATAAAAAAAATAATATTTGTTCAATGAGAAAAATACAAGAGTTAGACTTTTTTTAGATATTTGGAAAAATCATTAAAAATGAGAAATTGTAACAAAATTAAGAGCTCAGTGAATCAGATAATAGAATATCTGACTAAATAAAAAAAAAAGAGGTGGTTTACTGGAATACAATTAAGAAAGAAAAAAATCCTAATTAGAACTTCTAAAGATAAAAGAATGGACTAGGTAGAAGAAAAGGTATGAGACTAAAATAATACGCTGAGAAATACTAACACTGCCTGTAACAAGAGTCAGAAAAGGGAAAGAAATTTGAATCAAAAGTTTTATTTAATAAAGTAATGGCTAAGAAATTACAAATAAGATGCATTATATGATATCAAAAATTCAAGAAAAAATATTAATTACAAGTAAGAAAATATGAAGTAATACAATTTGGGAAACAACTATATTTCATGTTTCTGTATGTTTGACAAGCAGAAACAGTTAATTGGCTTTGTACTAAAATGATCTTTATATGAATGGTTATATGCAAAACAGTATTTGATAACAGAATTATTGCCCTACTCGGGAGCAGAGGTTTCTATGTTATCTAATATAACAAAGGCACAGTTACAAACTCTCAAGTGTTACCTCAATTCAAGGTTTCTCACCAAAACTGCAACCCATGGTGAGTGCAGGTATCATCTGATCCCTTGCATCTCTGTGTGGATAACTGATGATCAGGAAACTGGCATGAATGATAATAACCTGACTAGTGCTAATGCAGTGAATAGTAAAGTCCTTTGTCTCTGAAATACTCTGTCCTCTAACAGCATCCATGAAACTGGTGAAATAAATGTATTAGTTTGAAAATAGCAGTTCTTTTACAGATACCATTTAGTAAAAGTACCAAAATCTAAACACAAAAATAAATCTAAGTATCAGCCAGAAAAAATTTCAAATTATAATCAAATGAGAAAAATAACACTATCAACTGAATTTTCAATAAAAGTCATGGAAGCAAGGAGATAACAGACTATTACCTAGTCCTGGAAAAAAATTCTGGCAACCTAAAATTCAATAATAAGTAAAAACACCCTCAATATTCAAGATAACTTTCAAATAAACAAATTGAGAAAATTCATTAACAATCAATCTAGACTAAAAGAATGCTTAAATGCATTCTCTGGTATCTACATTTAGAGCGGGAAGAAGTCACAGGCAGGAATGATGATAAATAGCAAAAATTTATATTTATATTTAAATAGCAAAAAATTATATTTATAATTATATAACAAGAAAATATGCATTGTCTAAGATATAAAACAAATTAAAATAAAACCAATGGCATTCAATTTGAAAGAGTTGACCATAACAAGTGTTCCAAAGTGAACTTTTTTCTGGAAAGAAGATAAAAATGACAATTTCTTTCATGTGGTAAGAATGCATATTGTAATCTTCATAGCATAGCAACTTTTAATCTGATATTTACTTAAAAGTGCAAAGAGAATATTTCAATTAATATTCTCACTTCAAACATGGCTAACATGTTAAAGAAGAGATCAATGAATGAACTAGACCATAAAAGATCATGTTGAAGTTTGAAGAATCGTGTATATGCCCAAACTTTAATAGACAAATAAAAATTAAATAAGTCCCTGTAATGTAGAATTATTATCTCCTAACATTTCTTTGCATTATGATACCCTGAAGTACCAAAAGGCCAATTTATATTTACTCGCAAAACTAAATAGAAAACAACATTTATGAGTATTTGTGACTACAGTGATATTATTACACAATATTTGGCATTTAAAACAAACAAATACACAAAAACCCTTAGCAATTTTCTCAAAGCTTCAGAAGAATTTCATAAACAATAATTATTTAGGTGCCATTTTTTTTTTGCTTTGCTTCTTTAAGCTAAATCAAATGTAATAAAAGGACAGAAAGTAAAAATAAGCAAAGATTATTTTTAGACACAATCTGCTAATTTTTAAAAATTTTTTTCCCTGGGCTATGGGAGAGGTACTCATCTGTCTTTTAATGCTATTAAATAATTAGGTGAAAAGATACTGTATTATAACAAACTATTTAGATTATCAAATTTTAGATGCAAAATATGAGTATAAAATTTCATAAACATTCTAATACATTTAGAACTATATTCTGATGTTCAATAAATGTTCTGTGACCTATAATGACTGATATAAGCACCAGTTTTCTGACACTCATGCCCAGTAACTTTTAAGCTTCTATTAAAAGGAACAAGTAGGGCCTCCCTGGTGGCCGAGGGGTTAAGTCTCAGCACTATCACCATGGCTGCCTGAGTTCGATCCCTGGCCAGGGAGCTAACCCACATGATACAGCAGACCTCTCTTGCCTCCCCTGCTGATTCCCTCAGCACTGTATTTCAGTAGATCCACCTGTTCTGCTCCCCACTCTGTCTCTGGTGAATCCTTCTCATCCCTCTCACCTCTGGTCTACACCCCACATCTTCTATGCATAAATAAAGTCTTTAAAAAATAAACAAATAAAAGGACTAACTAAAAACTCTCCGGAATGCAACATAAGGAATCAATAGCAAATGTAAAAGTCATATTAAGAATTGAAGATTTCTCCTAAGTCACAGAACCCTTTATATTTACTCTCAGAAAAGACAACTGCTGTGTATGTGCACATTCTATATGTACATGTATTCTGTGAGCATGTAATTTATTACCTAAACCAATTCCCATTTTTTTAATCAAATTAACAATGTTTCACTATACTTTCTGTGATTCAGAGGTCTAGGATCATACCTCTTCAGATGTGTGTTACACACCACACTCACCATCAAAAAACCCACAATCCTCCACCAAACCAATTCACTTTTAAGAGTGAAAGGAATCGCATTTCATAATGACAGTGAGGCCATAATGTAAAATTGAACCATTCTAAGAAAACCAGGATGTATGTTTACCCTACCTAGCAATTGATTTTCCTTAATCAGAGGAAAATATGGTAGGAAAAATAGGTAAGCAACACATTTCTTTTCTTGTTTACTGTTAATGAGATTTAAAAGTGAGTAATCACCTTTGTTCTTAACTGCTGAATGTACATATGTCACATAAAGCACTAACAATTTTATTGCACTATGCCAAGGCCTAATTTATAAGCAATATTCAACATATAAGCTCTAAAATTGTATAGTGTATTTATTGCACCGTGTCAATAACACATGCTAAATCACCAAAAGTCTTCCTCATTTTTACTCATATTATTTTTACTACTCAGTAATGCTTACAATAAATAATAATTTGATTTTAATTCAGAGTCTTAAGAATATAACTACGTCCCATACAAGTAGTACTATTGCTTCAGACCATCAGAAGCTAGTAGTGAATAAACAGTATGCTAAAATGCTTGCTAAAATATGTATATTCTATATACATATTTTATATAATAAAATATACATATTTTAGCAAGTATATATTTTAGAAAATTTCTTTTCCTCCTACAAACTGGTCAAAGTATAAAATACTATAAAAGATGTTCACTTTAAACAAGGTGAACAATAATTTAGGCCTTAGTACATCTACCTGTCTCCTCAATGATATGAGCAGGGAAGAAGAGACACCAACATCGCTAATGAAGTTGTTGGGCCCGTGGCTTGATGTCGGAACAGCAGACGTTAACTTCATCAATATTTAACTTACAGGAGCAGAGAATGTTTTCTAGTTGAGCATTGTTCCAGTTCTTTGAACCGACTGCCATGGATTCCTGGAGCTTGACCACATTACAATTTTCACACTTAGCAACTGTAAAATTGTTAAAGCGATATCTTTCCACACCGTTTATCCGATATTACTGCTAAGTTTGGCATACCACCTTAGTTACGGGCTTTAAATGCCACTTTCATCACTTCCCAGGGTAACCTTGGCCATGAAATCGGAAAATCAGATCATTTTCTGGTCCTTTTTCCTCTTTTTCTTTGAATGAGATTAGATTTTGCTACGGTTGACTGACAAATCTCATTTAAGATTCAAGGAGAGGCCTGAGCCCCCAACCTCTTTAAGAAATAGGAGGTGAGATGACTTAGGTAGTGATGAGGAAGACAGAGCCAATTTCAACTCATCACACAGGGTAACAGGTGATTAATTTACTTTGTGTGACAAAATTATTTGTAAAATTATAAAGAGTCTAAATATCAGGCCACAACATTAAGATAAAAATATTAATCATATTCATGTTTTTTCCTCTGCATATTTTTTTCTTTCTAATTGTATTTCTAGGTATGTTAAATAGTAAAGCATAAACCAAAATTATTTTTACCCAATTAAATTTATTCCAAAATTAATTAGAAATCATGTCATTGTCTAATAACTAATATTAGTCTAACATTGATATATTTTCCATGATATGTTACCTAAGGGTTAATAGATTAATGATGCACTGTTTCATTGCTGAGTAGTACAGTTTCCAGATAGCACCTGTTTTGTAGATATTACCTACAATTATCCATTGTAGATTAGTGGAAGGGAAGAATGAAGAAAGGCTGAAGACAAAAGTTAGCAAATGCCTCAAAATGAGTAATAAGTGTTCTAGAATTTGTCTCTGAGTATAGTAGGTTTAAAATCTCAATGATGAGTCTTGAAATGAGTTGACATTTTGAAATCTGTGTCCCACAACACAAATTTACATAAAACTGATTGAAACAAGAAAGTTAACTATATATATTATCACAAGAATTTGAATGAATAAATGGATCAATAAAACCACAAGTCATCTTATTGACCTTACACACCTGTTCAATATTGTTAGGCCATTTGATTTAAATATAATATACAAAGGAATAAAATGGAATCTTTAAGGATCATCTGGCTTAACATGCTTGTACTCTACGTTAATTTCTACACTTACTGTCCTGATTCTCTTTAAATTTCTTTTTTCTCCCTTGTTGCATTTCCAGAATTATTACTGCATCACATTTTACATCATTAAAATTCTAGTTATTTCAAAAAGAAAATTTAATTGTCCCTAATTTCTCTTTAGATATATTTAGCTTCTGATTTGTTTCCTGTTAATGTGGGGTTCTAGTGAAATAACAGGTAAAAGAATATGCTGAAATTCATTTCTAAAACATGTGGGAAGAAATGTGTATCACAGTACCTTGCATAACACGTTATATAAATATTTGTAAAATATTAAGCTATCTCCCTTAATCTCGCCGACTATAAATATTGCAGTGCACATATCAAGTGTACAGACGTAGGGCCTCAAATGTTTTGAAATCAATTGTATATGAAAAGAATCACAGCTGCCTAAAAATGGAAACCATCTTACCCCAAATAGGAAAATCTTTCAGGACTATAGCTATAGGCACCACCCTAACAGAAAACGCAAGTAAATCTTATTTCATTTTATATATTAGTACATTCTTGAGAAGCTGTGCAAATTAAGTATATGTATAAAAAAGAAAAAAATTCGCTGTGAATTTCATTTACACTTCTAGCAATAAAATCTCTTAGCAAAAAAAAAAAAAAATGATGTCTTTGGTATATAAGAAAAATTATGTCCTTGATTCTAGATCTTAAATTCAACCTGAAAATAAATGCCCACCTGTCTGTCTGTGGTTACCTGCACAAAACAAACAAAAAATAAGCGAAACTGCCACCATTTTGTCAAAGCAACTGAGATTTGTTTCATTTTAAATTTCACACAATACATTTCTTATACACTGTTCAAAGGCTGGGCTTCTTCATCTTAATTATTCATTCAGATATTCTGAGATTTGACAGTACTTGATTATTTAACATAGACAATTATACTCAAAACCAAGAAACCAAACTAATAATACAATGACACACACTGTACAGATTGTCAAATACAAGTGCTAAGGTAATGACCAGATGTTAATTTGGCATTTTTCAATATCTATTTAGGAACTTTTTAAAAAGGTTTTGCAAGTTGTTCTCACGTAATCTAAAAGGGAGAAAAGTTATGGAAAATGTATTAACAGTTTTCCAAATTTTTAGGATTTTATTTTCCAAATAAAAACCCTTTTAGCCAAATTTCAACTCCTTTTAGAAAAAAATGAACTGAAGGAATACTCTGATGCTGATTAATGTGTGCAGACTTAACCAAACCCTACTGATACTGTATAATATCAGAGAGACCTATAGCCTAGATAAGACATCAGTAACCATTTTTTTTTTTTTGCACAGAATCACCTTTTTACTGACATATCAGTTTTGAAAGAGCATAAAGCCAATTTGATGGAAAGTGTGGATAGGTGCTATTTCACCACCAGTCATATTAAATGGAACAACCTCAAGAGATCCTGCAAGAACTATTATGATGTCAATAAAATGTTCTGTGAGTGGCAGGGCTAAGCCAGGACAATTCACCCTCTCACTTGTGGAAGTCCAGTTGCATGCTGAGAACACTCAGAGGAGTACTCGGCAGGATTAGAAAAAGCCTCAGCATGGCCAATATAAATTCTTCTCTTCTCAAAAATAAGCGCATAACTAATCAGGGCTAAAGATAAATAATGAATTAGAAGGATTAAACTATATTTCGACCACTAATAATACATTTGCCTCTGGTAAAAATAATTTATACAACAGAATTATGTGCATGATCCAAGTCACATGGAGCCACTGCAAAGAATTTAGATGATTCTAAAAACTTTTAGGATTGACATATAATATTAACTGAGTATTAGTTTTATCTCTAATGTATTTTCAGAATGGGGGTAAAATTAAGCAAGGAGACTATTGGTTTCAGCATTTAACTTGATTTTATTTTAACTGCAAACCATTTCCCAGTGGTAAACGATAACCCAGGGAAAGAACTCAATCCATTTTTACTTTTTTGCATTGGCTAAGACTTAGATTAATATTAAGAACAACTGCAATTACTAAGATTAGTAGTACAGAATGTTGTGATGGGAAAAACATTCAATGCTAAGTTCTCATTTTATATTGAATGAGTTTTCCATCACTTTCTCAAAAAAATAAAACATTCTGATTGTTTCCTTCACTTGGGCAAATTTACAGCTCTCTAGAAAATTTATGTTTTCTCTAGTTTATTTTTTTTTTTTTGCTCTGTGATAAATTTTAGAAATTGATTATAAAAATAGGAATGATGTATAAATGTAGAAAAATGTACAAGGACTATTCTTGGTTTGACTACAGCGGCTACAAACAAAAATAGACTTAAGAGAAGAAAAATGGTAATAGAAACTTGTAGAACACAGATCAAACTTCTTTTACACTGGGTATGTTTTCTCTCACTTTGCTATTACATAACCCAATCTCATAAATTTAGTTATGAATATTTGTAGAACATTGTGAAGACATAAATGATGATTTATAACTAATATCACTGAAAAATTAAAGTTAAATAATTTTACCAGCTGTGAAACATTACTTACTAAAAATTAAATTTAACCATGTTATATATTGTTTCTTTAGCAAATACATATAAAGTATTTATGTCAGTCTTTGATGTAGGCACAGAAGCCACAGCATTGAAGAACATAGAAAAACTTAAATCACAAAATCAAAATTATGAAGATTGTCTCATTAATTCATTAATCCAAAAGATCAAACAGAAAGAGAGAAGAAAGTGTGTGGCTACAAGTCATAAATCAGAGATATCTGCTTTATCTCTGTAAACAAGTTATCTCAGTAAACAAAGTTTGATGACTAGGTGGAAGACAGAGTCAGCCTAGCACATATCTGGGAGAAAGAAGGAATAAATGCAAGAGCATTCTAGCAACCATCCTTGGCTTCAAAGGTGAATAGATAGGGAAGAGGCTATAAAGGACTAGTAATATAAGTTCAAAAAAAAAAATGTAGCTCCGGGATTGATTACGAAAATGATGCTGAGGATTACATGCCAAAATTCTTCTTAACTGCACTACTCAGAACATTCATTTTCATCTTTCCCCATTAAGTATGTTTTAGTATAGTTACATGTGAATTTATTGATGATGATAACATATCACACCTGCATCAAGTTATATTTGAGGTATATTCAATTTTCTCACAATTCATCGACAAAAAGGAAATCTAAAATGCACACTGGAGTTTTTTAGGAAAAATGAATTATAGTCTCATTAGACTATTTCATTATATCACATCTCCCAGTGCATCCTTTTATTGGTCTTCATTTCCAATATGTATGTGTGTATGTGTGCATATGTATGTACGTGGGATTTATTGAACTCCTTTATATTCTAAGTACAGGAGGGTAAGGTCTACTACAAATACATTTAATCATTTAGGAATCTATTCTTGTTTCTTTTTTCACAAGAGGAGAAGGTAATTGTAGACTGTTACTGGATATAAACTCAGGTTCTGCCTAAAGACTGAACATTTTATTTAAGATGTCAAATCTTGCCCAAAGCAAACTTTCATTTTTTTTAAAGAATTTTAATTTATTTATGTATACAAGCTGGGGTAACAGGCCAGAGGCGCGGGGCGGCGAGAGGGTTCACCAGAGAAAGAGTGGGGAGCAGAACAGGCAAATCAGAGATACACTGCTGAGGAGAGCAGCGGGTGAGGCAGGAGAGGTCTGCCGCACCATGTGGGATTCTCCCCGGCTGGGCGTCGAACTGGCATCGCCCACGGCCAACAGCTCCACAGCGCAGCGCCCAACCGCTGCACCACCGGGGAGGCCCCCAAAGCAAACTTTCAATAAAAAAAACTTTAGAAAATGTATAAGGATTATTTTTAAAAGAGGTAATAACTATCTGTTGCAATTTTTCTTTCTTATATTAAACTAAATGTTCTCCAAAGATAAAGGTTTTTATTGTGATTTTCGGTCACCTTCTTTGATTCACTCATTCATTTACTTATAAACAACTGTTTTAAAAATTAGAATCTGCTTCATTAACACAGGTACTCACTCACAAAGATATATAAAGGATACACACAGCATAGAAACCCTTTTCATAAATTTGGAAATAACTTCAAAGAAAATCTGTAAGGATTTGAATGAAAGCACTTTAATTGTCAATTCCCATCGCTGTCACAGAAGCAGTGAGCAGTGATGCTTTCCCTCCACAGTGCACTCTTTAAATCAGCCAGCTCAACCCGGGCAGGAAATCATTTGTTTCAGGAAGAGTTCATGAGTTTCTTTCTCCCATCAGCGACCTTGAGATTTCTCTGTGGCCTCTCCACGTAACAGTGATTTCAGTCTCTCCCTTGTTAATAAATATTAGTCAGCAAAGATCTTTGGGCTATTTCTTTAGTGTTGTGTGTCTGTGCAAGCTATGTGGACTTACGCAGAAACCCTTTGGGTATGTGGATGTGCTGAGTTTTAGAATGCCTTACAACAAAAACTGCTACCAGCCTTTCCAGCAACTCCTGGATTAAATTTATTTATACCATAAAACTACAAAAAACAGTTCTGCACTAACTTTGCAATTGCTGGCAGTTTTCTTTTACAAGGTTCATTTCTGACAAGATGAAATGTCTTGATTAATTAAAAAGTGTATTTTCACATATGTTCATTTAAAAATTGTGCATGTATATTTACAAAGTAAAACTCTACACACAGTTCTAGAGGTGGCACATTAAATACATCTATAAAACACCAATGGGATAATGTCCGATACACACTCCTAGTCACAGAAAAAGAGTTGGCAGTTGAGTGTAGAAGGTTGATTCTTATGATTGAACCCTGCCAAAGAAGTATGAGGTATTACAATTCATTGAAACCTGGAAATTATAGTTAATTCTTTTGAATCAAATTGATTCTTTTTATCAGAGACTCCCCCCAAAAAAAACTTTCAGGGAATACAAACTGATCATTTTGGCCACTGCCATGGTCTCTTAAGGAATTTTCAAATAAGGAATTTCTGAAGGAAAATTGACACATTTATCCATACATCTGTTTTGCATTTCTATAGGTTGTTTACTGTGCACAGTTTACTAATGTAATTTTCTGAAACTTGGATTCCCTGTACAAAAGAATACACAGCCATTTTTCTGTATCATAGCTTAATTTTCACCCTGTGGAAATATGATTTTTTTCTTCCCCTTTATTATTCTAAAGATCTTCTCAAATAATTTATTTCAAAATTATAATATCTTCTCCTAATGAATGGAGAAATCATTATTTGAAGTAATTATCACTGTTATGATTAACATCCTTCTCCTTATATTTCATTTGAGCAGCCCACTTTGGGAGATATAGGGGAAGCAATAGTATTCCCTTTGATTTCAATTCAGTATTCTGTGCCCTCCTCCAAGAGCAAAGCTGCATTTTAAATGGGAAGCTGCTGAAGGCACTAGAAACTACTCTGTGAAAAAGAGTAGGGAAATATGAAAGGTAATATAACCTCTAACTTTGAATCTTTGTGTTTACATAAATATTCTAGACTAATACTTCTAGTCTGTTAAGTAAATCAAAAGAGATTCTAAAGATAGATGTACTAATATAGAATATAGATAATATGCTTTTGTTTCTTTGAAAAAAATGTTTCTATGTAAAATGTTCAGTTTTGATTATGATTAATGGTTCTGTGTTGATTGTTCAAGTAATCTCTTGGAGATCTTTGCCTGTCCATGTGCAGTTCCTCAAATCATCAATTCATAAACTCTTGATTAGAATGAAGCTCTTATATTGAGAAAAAAGGTAACTTTAAATAATTTTAAATAAATTTCATTAGTAGGTACAAGACATGTATTGGTATCCATTAAAAATAGGAATTCAAACTATTTCTAACTAGAATGTCTTTCAAGGTTTGGAATTGTGAACAAAAAATTTTCTCAGTTACCATAGTCCATTGGACTCTCTCCTCTTTGCTCTCCACTGCCACTCTCTCCCTTTGCTAACTTCAATTCTGCAGTCAGATGGACTATGGTAAACTATGTACTTTGGTGATAGGTATGATATGGTAACATACCATACCTGAAGAGCTGTGAACTTAGACCCTTAAATCATACACAGTGTTGTAAACCATAATTGTCTCAATAAAAAATACAATTAAAAAAAAAGAATTTTCTCAGACCTACAGTGACATTATTAAAATACAAAAAGTACACATTAAAAATAGTAACTCATTTTCCCTCTTCCTTGAAACAAATCAATTTTTAGATATATTCTTGATCTAGGAAGGGGAAGCATTTTTAGATGTCTTATACCCATGGTAACAGCATTATTGGAATGCCAGCCACTTTGCCAGGCAATCTGCCAGTAGCAAGTACAAAGAACTGATGTTACCTACAGTCATAGGCTTATGGATATCCAGGGCATAGTTTTGTTGCCCCTCTATTCAGATACATCATTCATAAGCAAGGGCAGGCAGGGGTAGATCAAGTGCAATATCTGAGGCATGGCATGGCTTAGCTGTCATTTGTACTACCAAACGTAAGATGTGCATAGCGGTCCATTGCTACATTGCTCAATTCTCAATTTCTCACAAGTATATAAATACATAGATTGAGTAAAAGCAGCAAGAGCCACAAGTGCATTAAGCCACTGAAATTAAGACATATTGCATTGATTTAAACTCTTTCAATGCCTCAACTCATCACCAGGTCCATGCACTTCCATTAAACTAAAAGCCAAATACAAGAATTGATCTGTGGTATATTTCTTGGAAACCATAGAATAGAAGGAACCACAAAAGGTTGGGGGAGAGGACCCCTTCTAGGAAATAATTTTTTAAGTAAGATTGATATATCAGAAAATTGAAGATAAACCTAAGTACTGAGAAAGAATTGCTTTGCTGCTCGCAATATGTAACTATTTCTCTATCTGTCTACTTGGGTATAATATCAAAAGACATTCCTGGTGACTATCCTTTGATAATATTCATAATTAACCTGATCAATATACGCAATCTAGTTAACTGTGATTATCAGAAAGTCAGCATCTTCAACTGAATATAACACAATTTTTGATTTCTCTGATTATTTGGAATTTTGGGTCCAACTTAAAAGTCAGTAGCTTTCATTCCCTGGAGATCTAGACTTACTAGTAATTTAAATTATGCTACAAACAGGATTATATTTCTCAACCAGGATCCAAGTAAAGTTGGCGGTCATGATTTCAGCTGGATTTTTTTTGTGTGTGTGGTTTTATTTTAATGTTAATTTAGGGCAATTTATATGGCTCAGTTCTTAATTTCTTACTACTCCTGAAGTGTCACTTTTGATTTGTGTTTAGGATTGCTTTGAAATTATGTGACTGACTGTAACTTTTAAGGTCATGCTTTTCAATTGGTTTGCTTGCACAATTTGGAGACATTTATGGTTCTCCAATGTAATTTTGAATGTTTATGAATATTTGCAGACTTTAGAGTATACCTGAATTCTCTTAAGTTAAAGGAAAAAATATTTAACTGTTCTTGAAGTTAGATATCATACTAACAAAAGAAACAAAATTGTTACTTAGGTTATTTTCATGAGCAATTCATTTAAAAAGTTCACAAGACTATTTTGCAACTGCATACACCTGAATGCATGACACTTTTGGTTCATTATGCAAGAGAGTCACAGAGAATAAGCCTGCCAAAACATTCTTGACCTACTACAGGTCGTAATTTTTCCCCTTACTATATAATACTTTTCAAATGCCAGCTTATCATAGAGAGTTATTTCAAACTTTCAAGTAATGTTATATGGTTTTAGAAAATCTCAAAAGTTTTAAAGATAGTAAAGAGACTAATAAGGGGTCTCCTTGGTGACCTAGGGGCTAAGGTTCAGTGCTAACACCTCTATGGCCTGAGTTTGATCCCGGCCAGGGAGCTAACCCACATATGACACAGCAAACCTCTCCTGTCTCACCTGCTGCTCCCCTTAGCAGTGCATTTCATTAAATCAGCCTGTTCTGTTCACCACTCTGTCTCTGGTGAATCTTCTCACACCCCACATCTCTGGCCTACACCCCAGTTCTTCGAAGCAAAAAAAAAGACATTAATTAAATATGCTGTACATAAAACCTTTGTTTCATTTAAAAATTTTCTTCAAGAAGGTATAGTTTAAAAACATTTCCTTTATTCTTTCCTCCCTTTTCTTATTCCCACATTTTTAGTAATAGACAGTACTCATCTGTAAAGTAAGGATCACTTTGATCCTTACTTTAGGATTCCATTTAGCAGAGCTGTTCCCTGTCCAACGCTTACTGAGTGTTATTCCCTAGATACTGCAAATGTGTAGATGTTTGATGAAAGCTAAATTGACTTCATTTATCAGATATTTGTAAGTGGTCTCTAAGAGTGATCTTCAGTTTTGTAATCAGAGAAGTGAAAAATACAGCATTCAGAATAATTCGGAAGCCCAAAATTATTTCATCATTCTCAATCACGCACATAAGTAACTCTTTCTGACACAGAAGAATACAATTATTTTTCTAACATAGCAGGTAACAAGAAATTATATTATGATTTTGTTTAAGTCACTAGAATGGAACCAGAACTATATTAAAAAGTCACTAAATTTGTGGATTAACAAATTTCTCAGGATAATTCTCTTAAAAGATTCAGCATAAAATCTCCAATGTGTGTAGCAGAAAATAGCAAACCACATATTCTGTTCTTGATCAGTGTGAAAACTAAATACTTCAGACAAGTGCTTACTGGATGAAAATATTTAGAAATTAGCACATGAAAATATGGTTAGTTTTTTCTTGTAGGAAAATAAAGATATCTCCACCATTTAAACCCTATTGAAAAATTTTATGTGAAGAGTGAGAGATTTTTAAATATAAAGTATAAGGAACAGAATGATTTCAATAGTTTGTCTAATCAGAATTCATCCATCTGTTTAGAAAAATCTAAAGATAGTAAGTCAAAAAAAGTACTGTAAGATATTCCAAAATCCTAGAAATATTCCTCTCAAGCTATTTTCATCCAAGATTCTTTATAAAGTACCAGTAGTAAGTGTTGAACTAAATTATCACCTATTATCTACCCAACTTACTATTTTCTATGGTTGGCAATTTTTTAATTAAAAAGAGGAAAATATTTCTTTCAGTTTAGATTTTACTTTTGCATATATATTCAAGTCGTGATCTCATGATATCAAAGAATGAGAGAGAATTGTTTTTCTTGCATTGTCATGGCAGTTGTTCTCAGAAAGGTAGTACAGACACCAAACTTAACTTCAAAATCAAAGTATGAAAAACTTCTTCAACCCAAGAGACTTTGTTGAAAATGTTTCAACCACTCAACTAGCTTTACTAAATTACAGTTTTCATTAATTTGTCTATAACTGTTACAGTCCCAATTGCTGAAAATTCAAATATTACACAATAGATTATCAACACCTCTCATCCCTTTTCTCCCCATGTTCATGTGATTTTGCATTTTATGTTAATTCACAAATGACTTCTATATATTTTACTTCTTAAAGAACAGATCTAACCACATTCATTTTGAAATCATACACTTTAAGAATATATAAATGGGGTCTCCCTGGTGACACAGCGGTTAGGCGCTGCACTGTGGAGCTGTTGGCAGCGGCGACACAAGCTCGATGCCCAGCTGGGGAGATTCCACATGGCGTAGCACACCTCTCCTGCCTCGCCCACTGCTCCTCTCAGCAATGTATTTCAGTCGATCTGCTTGTTATGCTCCCCACTCTGTCTCTGGTGAACCCTCTCACTGCCCCATGCCTCTGACCTGTACCCCAGCCTGTATGTTATAAATAAATAAATCTTAAAAAAAAAGAATATATAAATGACAGAACTCATTCCTTATTTACACCTGTACTACTATTATAAACTTTATACTCCTCCTAGCTACATGTACAATTATTAAAATATGGTCCAGTAGAGCAGCTAGTATTCTTACAGGTTTTATAGGTTTTGAAAAGTTGCCCATCTAACAAAGTAAGTTAATTTCTGCTTAGTGGACAAAAAATATATGACCAAGATTAAGTACCTGTTTGTATTTAGTCTGGTGCACATACACATTTACCAGAAATAATGCATGCAAGGAACAACATCACTCACAAACTATCTCTAGTTCCCCTTATTGTTACATCTAATGAACAATGCTCTCTATTGAAACTGATTTCAAAATATATTCAAAGCTAATTTATGATACTATTTGCATAGTTGCATGCTGAAACAAATCTTATGATTTTCTGTAATTTTCCCTCACTGATTAACAGAAACTATCAGTAAATATTAGTGATTAATTATCTGAAAAAAATTAGATGGAAGCCTAGCAAAAACACATATTTTGCAGTTTTCTTGTGGCTAACATTTTTCATATCCGATTAAAATATCCTAAGTGTTACCACACATAATTCCTTAAACATTCACTCCAAGAAATGAAGATCTTTCCAAAACATCTTTACATAACTAACTTTTAAAGAAGTACACTGTAACATTAATAGTAACTCAATTTTAAGGAGCATAGTTAATAGAATTTTTGATTTAATTGAAGTAACACTGTATTATAACATTATATGTTTCATATCTGAATCAAGACTATAAACCACATGTGTATAAATTACAGCATTCATCACAAAAAATCTAATTTTTCCATCACTCCCTCCACTGCCCCAATGGAACTTTATCTGGCTACATCTTATAGCATTAAGCAATCCTGGGAAAAAATCTTTAACCTCAGTGCCTACTATATAGTCAATCCAATTTCACTTCAATAACTCTATAAGACTTCACAAAGTATTTCATTTCTAAAATTGTATTCTGATATAAGAAAGAGACTCATGAATTTATAATTATGTGTTCCAGAAAAATTTAATAAGGGATTTCTAATATGGCCTTAAGTAATTTTCACTTTGCTCAGATGTCAATGTACCTTATTCTACCTCATTTTTTTGGTTACTATTTCCAAAAATGTAAGAATATATTTATTACATTATTTATATAACTTCAAGTAATTCAATATTTCAAACATTCTGTTTTCCTCAAATTTAGAAAACTTACATATGTGTAAAATAAACAGCATAACAAAATACAATAACCTTTAAAATAATAAGAGACTAAAGACTACTAGTAATGCACAATGAAAACGTAAGCAAAAATATCATTAAAAGACTAATTTATATTAGAAATAAAAGCTGAACAGATTTAAGTTAAATATTTTCTGAAATTTAAAAGTCTCTGTGTTTATAATTTCAAATAAATGATGAACAATTTTATTTCCTCTTCTACTTTGGAGACATAACTATAAGACTATTTTTATCTTCTTTCTTTCTCCCTGTTGATCTTTAAATTTGATATGTCAAAAAAAACGCTGTGATGTTTAATTTAGCCAATTCTTGTGCTATAACCTTGATTCTTCATTTCCTTCAAAATATCCTTTCAAATTGTCTTTTATAATTTAACATACCTTTGCATTACAAAGAGACCTCTGTGGGGGCCCTACTTTTACAACATGGGAATATGTTAATTAAAGAGATTTCTGCCCCCATTTTCTCATGACTGTGTAAGGTAGAAAACAATAAGATCTCTTCTTTCTATTTAGCAATTCCATTCATGCAACAAAGATGCTCAATGTACATGTCACAATATAATAACAGTCTAAATGGATTAAATTGCAGTGTGTATTAAACACACAATTCCGTCTGGCAGATGTATATACATATTATGGTTGGCATCACTTAACTCTCTTCATATTCAGTTGTAATGCATAAAATAATACCTCACAGTGGTCCACAAGAATCTACTTCAAGAAACTAAGACTCTTCTGAAACACCTTTCCATAACAATTTTTTTTAAGATTAAATGTTGCAATGTGAATGGTGAATCATTTGCTAAATCGATTTCACGCCCTTTCTTCAACTCCACCCACCCACCTTCTTTTTTCTTTCTTTCTGTCATTCCCTATTTATTGATGGAAATCCAGAGAGGCAGCATAGTGTTATTCCAATTTAATTCACAGTAGTGACACTGAGTGCATGGGCCCTCAAGTTCTGAGGTGGCTGGAAACATCTGCCAGTTAGTAACGCCTGTTCCTGTCCATTGCAGGACTTGTCTATATTGTACCACACATGTCTTTAAACAGGAATAAAATGCAATTGACAACACACTAATTATTATAAATTGTTTTTCCTACCAAAACCGTAACTCCATAGACACCACTTAAAATATAGTGGCTCTTTTGGAAAACAGATTTTTTTTCTTAATTTTTTTTTTTATTTTTGGTTATCCCTTTATTTTTTATAATGTGGGCTTATTTTTAATGAAATTTTCTGAAATGTGTCATCTCTTACAGGTCTTCAATACTTAACAAAAAAGAATCACATTCAATGCACATATATACCTAAACACAGTCACTCCACACTACCATTTGTAAATTCATCAAACTCTAACAATTAACAGAAGACAGAAACTTAAAAATATTTATTTCTATTGCACTATAAAAGCAAAAATATATTTAGCTTTTTAGAGATCATTATAATACAATATATATATATATATATATATATTTTTTTTTTTAAATTTTTAACAGCTTTAGTCCTTAAGGTTGCATCAGAACACTGATGATCTTTTTTGAGATTTAATATTTGTTCTTAAATGACTATAACATGTCAAATCCATACTTCCAGCCATAATAAAAACAGATGGGATATTTTTAACAGAGGACATATTGTCACATCAAAGTTAGTATCAATAAGATATGAGTTTAAGCTCTTGGAGATTCTTATCTGTTAAGGAAAAGTGATAGATTAAGAGAACGACTATGACAAAAAGTAAATGAATGTTTAAGCAGAAATTGGTGCTAGCCAAACTCTGACATTCTGAAATTGAAAACTGTAATAAAGTCATAATATTCTTTACAATGATTCATACAGAAGCACGGTGTATAACAGCTGAATGTGTATGTCAAAAGCATATTTTGCAAACATATAGCACTCAACACAAACTACAATGTGACTATTAATGAAAGAATTTGAAGAGGATGCTCCACTCACCCACAATGAAAGTCATTTCACATAAACTATCAATATAAGGATCACTGAAAGTTTCTGTATTGTGGAGACTGGAGAACTTTTCTAACTTACATTCTTCTTTTCATTGACATTGTCCTGTTCTTTCAGATAAACATTCATCCTTTGTTCTGAATCTCCTGTTTTAGATTCTAGCAACTAAAATATGAATCATCCCCTTTGACTGTGAAAACTGTCCAAGAGTTATTGGCCAGTTTTTATACTCAAACTCTTAGTGCAGAAACAATAGAAATCTACTTATATTCACGAAAAATCAACCCTGAAAACAATATATATATTTTTTTATTCAAAACATGTCTTTTTTCATAAAAGACCTCCTCTTTCATGAGAAAAATGTGTGGTCATGACTCCACATCTTTTTATCTGCTCTAGAGAAAATGTATTTTTGCACTTCAGGTAGAAAGGTCTCTTACAAACAACTTTCAATTTTTGCTGGAGGTAGATATTCTAATGGGAAAGCAAAGCACCTTTAAGATGTAATTCCAACAGCAGTTGTTTAAAGGAGAAGCACAGAAATAAGCTTATTTTGCTTGGGAAATAAATATGATAGCTAAATATACAGATTTTTTTTAATACTTAACACAATTATATCTATAAAATATTGTTGTTTTTAATAAATAATCCCAATCATGGATAATTCTGTCCTGTGATAAAAGATTAGAATAATCCAAACTTTGTCATAAAATACTAGATAATCATATCTATTATTTGGATTAAATTCTATTTTAAATACTAACTATATTTTATTAATTATATTATTAATTATTTTCATTAAATCTACCCATTATTATTTAAACCAATATATACTTTTCAATATTATGCAGAATTTCACCTTAAGGAAAATACATGCCAAAGTTGTAAAATGGCATAATCCAATTTGCAATGGACAAATAAATCCCTTTTGGAGAGCACTTATCTTAACAAGCAGATATATTAATAGCAATAATATCCTAAAAATGCATTTACTCTTTAAAAAAAATCATTGTTTTATAATTAATGAAAGAAAATTAATGTATCACCAATAAATTTTTAAATTCATCAACATATCACTTTTAAGATTTTGAAAAAAGTTTTTGTAGTGCTCTTTAACTTTACTGTATTTTAATCTTTATGACTGTGTATATCTTAACACTAAATGTAGCCAATTTTTTCCCTTGATTGTAATGCAGATTAAAAATTATTTTATTGAGTTTTCTAAGCGCAATGAGAGAGAAAATGGTTAACTTCTTACAAAGCAGTTTGGATTATAACTGTATTTAAATAGAATTTTAAAAAGAATTTTACTTCAGAGAATAATGTGCTTATCTAAGCAAAGGTACAAAAATCATAAATGTATATCACAAACATGTACTCTGATGATAGATTATTGACCAGTGAAATTATCACAATATTTTAACAAATAAAAAACCCAGATTAAAAAAAAAGTCAATAAAAAATCCAGATTAAGTTTATTAGATTTAAATGAGTCTTTTTAAAAAGTTTTAGCCACAAATAAAATTTACAAAGCCAAATGCAATAAATAATGTTTTGTAAAGGTGAAGTTAATTGGGTTTGCAACTTGAATTAAAATAACCATTTTTGTTTGTTATTTATTTATCCAAGCAAAGTAACCATTTTTGTTTGTTATTTATTGATCCAAGCATCTTTTTAAATGAGTGATTTAAAATTAAGAGAGGGAAAAGTACTTTTGCAGATAAGTAGCACAAAATAAGAATCAAAAAAGGAAAAACATTAATGTGTAATGAGTAAAAGTTGCAGGTATTTTTCCTCCTCCCACATTAATAATACTTTTCTCGTATTTGAGTTTTCAAATTCAGTTTCTTAGCAAATATGAACATTTTTAGGACAACTCTAAGTGGGGTAACTTTGCAGATTACAGACATAAACTATCATTTTTTAAACATTCCTAATAATAGTAACATAGTTCAAAAGCTAGAAAAAAGAAATTTGATCATGAATCATTCACTTTTTATAAGACTATAACAATAGTCAACAACAGCAAAATTCTTCAAGGTTTTTACATTGAATATGGGTAGAAAATTTGCCATTTCACCACAAAATTAAGCATCTGGAAGTTATGAGGTACATATATACCTAACACATTTATTCTTAAACTAGGATTGGTATATCCCTGTCTTCCAGTCCGGAAGACAAAATATCTAAAGTTTAATTTAAAAAAAGTGTTTAATAGAGTGTAATCAAACATTTTACAAATTTTCAAAAATCTCTTTGCTGAAGAAGATGCCCTAACCCACAAAAACATCTACAGCAATAAAGTATTTACTAAGTGCATATGTATGTGTCCATTCTCCACTTGGTATGGGAAAGAACTACATTACCATGTTATAAAACCAAAAAAAAAAAGAAGAAGAAGAAGAAGAAGAAAACTAGATCATAGTTTTCTGAATAGTTCAATGCTCTATGAGTTCAAAGACATTCATACCTTTCCAAAATATGGTTCCTTCCCTAATAATGATAACAATGAACCTCTACCTATATCCTTAATTCCAAATGACATGAGGGTTAATGTCTAAGGTAATTTATTAACTATTTTAATGCAGAAAATTTTAAAATCAGAAATGCTGAAACTATTTTATTCAACCTCACTGCACCATTAATGAAATCACAGGGTCATTAGAGTCATCCATCCAGTCATATCATCTTGTATTTTTCTATGCTTGATTGCATTTTTACAGAATGATGACAGTGGACTTTTTGGACCACCTACT
This sequence comes from Scalopus aquaticus, assembly GCA_004024925.1. Taxonomy (NCBI): domain Eukaryota; kingdom Metazoa; phylum Chordata; class Mammalia; order Eulipotyphla; family Talpidae; genus Scalopus; species Scalopus aquaticus. The sequence goes on along the minus strand of PVIJ01000395.1, from coordinate 124,968 downwards.
ACCCCTCTACTCTTATCCCTATACACTATGAATTTTCTTCTAATCTCATCTTCCTGAATCTTAAAATAGACTAACACCTGAGAGTCAACTTTCCTTTCTAGAAGAGTCCATGTTAACCATCTTAGTTACACTGCTCTAGAATTAAAAATGCTCTTTATTCAAAACATAGGCAGTTAAAGAGCTGTTTCTTGGGTGGAAACAGCTATTTATGAGTATCCTGTAATAGTCTACTTCTAAGCAGTATTTCAATTTGTGTATTTTAAAACATTAACAAGATTTTTACTTCAACCTGTAACTTCTTCCATTAACAACAATAAAATAGAAAATTCTTAATATTCATTCAACTTATATTTTCATAATAAATATAGGTTATTATATACATTTGGGAGAAGACAAAAGAGATGAAAGAAACAAGCATTGATAGAATGCCATGGTTTCTTGAAAAGTTTGGGCACAATATAACCAAGAGAAATAAGAGAGACAATAACATTCACTAGTTTCATATCCTTTCCTCCTCCTTCCCTTCCACTGCCACCCCTTCTTCTCTTTATGTTTCTTCTTTCTTCATTTCCTTCTCCTTGTCTTACTTAGTAAACATAAAATCTCTTTCAAAACCATTTATTCATCAAACAGCATGATAAGGAAGGAACATAAAACAGTGGAGTAGTGGAATGGGAAAAATGTGAGTAGACTATCTTAAAATACAGTAAGCAGGGATTTTCAGTGTTGAAATTATACAGCATGTCCAACATGCAAATAATATGATCACTTATGATATAAAATGCAGGATATGGTTCACTGAAAATTAAGGAAAATAATTAAATGAATTTATATTCCTTAAATTTTCTAAGCAATAAGTATTTTAAAATGGATTAAATTGCCATATTTTAAAATTACAGCATTGTTTAGAAGACTAAGAAATAAAGCCATCTGCTTGAGGTGAATGAACTTGTCAAAACATCAGTTCTTTAACATTTTCTTATTAAGTACCATCACTTAAATTAGACTAAAAAAATAAGCAATTTCAAGGTAATTAATGAAAATTGTTTGTCTCAAAACACATTATCATTTTTATTCATGTTTTCCGATCTCTGGTTTTTTGTTTTAACTCTAGTACTCACAAAAACTTATTTTTTAACTTAAATTGATCCCTGAAATCTTTTTTTTTTTTAAAGAATTTTTATTTATTTATGTATACAAGCTGGGGTACAGGCCAGAGGAGCGGGGTGGCAAGAGGGTTCACCAGAGACAGAGTGGGGAGCAGAACAGGCAGATCAGAGATACACTGCTGAGGAGAGCAGCGGGCGAGGCAGGAGAGGTCTGCCGCACCATGTGGGATTTTCCCCGGCTGGGCATCGAACCGGCATCACCGGCAGCCAACAGCTCCACAGCGCAGTGCCCAACCGCTGTGCCAACGGGGAGGCCCTCTGCAATCTTAAGTGTATTTAATTTCTCAATAGTACTGTGTATTTTTGTTAAAGGTGTTTGTGTTGTTTTATTTTTCACATTTGTTTTGCTTTGCTTTTCTGGTTCTTAGTGTTGCTTAACACTATTTCACTAAGTCCAATGTCATCTTACACTTCCAAATATAATGTTTATATTGCAAAATTAATAAATTTAAACAAGCCATCCAAAATTATGCTGTATACTCCATAGAAATATACTTATTTGAGACAGTTAATACAATTTCTACTTTTCACATCACCTTCTGTAATCTTTTATTTTTTTAATTAATAGAAAATATTGAAATTGAAACACATTGATATAAAAGAGTTATAATAATTTGTTTCTTTATTCTTTTTCTGGCTTTATATATGAATGTATCTTTAGAAATAACTTGTGCTTCTAAATTAAGATTTTAGTAGAGTGTATATTGCAATACAAATATAAAGTATGACTCATTTTTTTGAGTCAATTATAATGTCTTTAAAATCTCTAAAGAAAATATGTCAGTTTTAAAAAATGAAGAAGGTAATAATTTAATTATGCCATAAAGATTAACTATTAAACATATTTCTGTACCTTGAAGTATGTTTTCTGTTTGATTTTCTGACTGGGGAACATTTTAAAGCAGGTAATGCATTTTTCATGTTCCTCTTTTAACCTCATTCCTATATAAAGTCGCTGCTTCCAGGCTCAAACTAGGAATACAAATGGTTGCTTTTATATTCAGAAAGTTATCTCCCAAAACTATTCTGCAATTAGTTTTCAAATATATATTCACATTTAAAATATAATTTTATTACTTATAATAATGTCTTAAATATATCTTTACTTATATAATTTTTATTGGCCTAAAACTGCATTACAATACTTTGTATAATTTACAGGTATAGGTTTATACTTCCTCACATGTATGTTACCACACTACACCCACCACCAAAGCATCAATAATCTTCTAACATGCACTATTTTATTTATTTTATATTTTAATATATTATCAATCTCAACAGCAGGCATTCTAGAAGTGATCATAAAAACTAAAAATAGAATTTAAGTCTCAAATATGTCCAATAACACCTAGTTTATCAACTTCTGTCAACTTTAATAAGTAATGATCCATATACTAATTAAAAAGTTTACATGGCAATTGTGGCTATAAAGCAAGCTTTATAGCAAAGTGTGTCACTCGATTTTTGTATATCAAGTATGACAAGAATGTTTGTATAGGGAGCTAGAAGAAAAAAATAAAACATTGTGTATCCTTCATACTTGTATATTATTTGTCTCATAGCATTTATCATAATAATTGCAAGGTAGATTTTAATGTATTTTAAAAGTTTTGAAAATACCCAGTTACATACATTCATGTTCTTAAGGCTTTAAGGTTTTAAGAAAATAATTAGAGATGAAGTTAGATGTGTTTACGTGGAAATGATTTGAACTGTGATGCCACAAAGAAAGTTGCTAAATGTCTAATAATAGGGAAAGTGTTAATTAAACTGCTTTTTGTCTATCTATCTATCTATCTATCTATCTCACAACATTATGCAGACATTAAAAATGATTTTCTCATATAGAAGTGGGAGAACTACAGGGACTACACCTGAGAGGAGAAACCAAATACTGTACAAAAATGAAAACAATGTAAGAAAATAAATTTTTAAAAAAGAAGAAATAATAATCATTTCCTCAGGGAGTGTTGAGCCATGGTAGTGTGCTTCAATAGTGTTCAAGAGACACTACATGTTTCCGTGAAAGTTTATTGCCAGATGACTTTTCCTCCAAATCCCTGAAATTTCAGATGGACTCTCTAACATCTCACTTTCAGTTCAAAAAAAGAGTGAGGAAAATTTTAATATTTGAAATTCCTGGTTTTATTGGACAGTTTTTTCCCTTCTAGAGACAATACAAGGAGGCTAATATAGGGGTACGATCTGGATAAATACTATCCCACAAAGTTGTAAATTTTAAATTAGGGAAAGTGTTGCTGACCCTAAAAAAAGATAAATGCAGAAAAATAATATAAATAACTGAGCAATGTTAGAAGGAAAAAGTCAACATAAAACACATACAAACTGGAACAAATGAGCAGATCAGAGAGAGAACCTCAAAATGAATCATCATAAAATGAATTCCTTTTATACATGGATATTTTCAAAACACTAATAAACCTAGTAGTAACATGACCCCTACTGTAAGATAATGAGGATTCATTAGAAACAGTCACATTAATTTAAAAAGGGTATAAGGCTTCCCAATTCTGTTTTAACTTTGGTTTCTAGAAACTGCCAGTAGAGCTCTCTCTATTCATGTAAAGAAATGTTGAATATATTAATAAAAGTACATGACATGTAATACGTGGAATGTGCTATTATCATTCACCCAAAAGAAAACACCTTTTCAGTTATCTCTCAACTTTGATTCATCCAACAGTTTAAGTGTCACTCTTAATTATATATGTATTTCAGCATAAAACATAAAAATTAGAAACTAAAACTTCCTATTACTCACCACATACTTTGGCATATTTTCTATTATTTTCTACAATGGATTGTCACTTACATCATAACTCTACTCACTTGGGAGATTTCTCACCCTAAACACATAAAAAAAGTTTGGAAAGTTAGGACAGGCAGGCATTTGGAGTAGCACTACTGGGAGTTTATGCCTTGACTTCATACTTGATGCAAATGCTCGGTCCCTTGGCACTAACCTCCATGTCCATCAGCTTGAATGACATTCTTTCTCCACACAGAAAGAAACAATTTTTATACACCATAGAAATTGGGAAAGAAAACCAATATAAAACTTTCTTACTCTGTTGTTAAAAAAATGTTTGCATGTGCATTTTATTTTCAACCAAAGAAAGAAACATTTCCAAATAAATAATCATATTTGAAGGTAAGTTTTATTTTTATAATTTATTTTTTTTATTATCTGCAAAAGGGCATTTTTATTATTATCTGAATAAGAGTTTGATTTGTTATAATTTTAATCTCTTAAGAGTAAATTTTGTATACTGAATATATATTGTTTTTCAAAATTTATATGAAAATCCCTGCATTTAAAAACATTTTTTATCTATTGGGCTTGAGTATTTGCAAAGTATCTTCTTTAATTAATACTTTCAACTATGTGCATTCATGTGATAATTAGGCAATTCACTTCAGATTTTTACAAATCAGTGATAATTGTGTTATTCTTATGAGATAAAAAATCTGCTATATCATACATATAAGCGAGTATATATAAAGTAAGTTGCTATACATCTACTGAGGCTCATAAGCAACTGACCTGATAGTTAGAAACTTAAGTAGGAAAAAGCCCTTCTATGTAAATTTATATAATTATAATTTGAACCCAATTTATTTATTATTTATCTGCCTGATATAAATGTTTAACAAATTTTGCAAATATATAATTTTTCATCTTTTATACTGAAATACATAATATTTACATTGAGACTTCGTTTTAGACAAAATCATTACATTATACATGAAGATATACAACTACATGGACTCAAAAATATCACTAGAAATCCAGCCACAACTTCTGGAAATCATTTTGAGGAAAAAAAGTCAAATTGAAAGTATGGTCATAGAATCAAAATTGAAGTGCTTTTATAAAATCCTGTCAAAAATACCTCATATCAGACTTGTATATTAACAATTGGGGTAAAAATAATCTCCATGAACTGAGGAACTTTTTGTCCTTTGTTTACCTTAAATCCTTAGTGATAGAATATTTAGCAGTTAAAGTGCCTTCAGTAAGTAATTAAATACAATTACAAATAATGTTAATGCACAAAAATGGGTTGCTTTCTAGGAATATCTCCATATATCAACATACCAATATCCACATATAATTTCTAAATATTAACTCTATCATAACTTCAAAGCTTTCACAAAGGTGTAATTGAAGTCTTACTGGATTATCTATTTCTTACATAACAATCTCCCTAATATAACTCCATCCCAACTGATTTTTGTAATACATACATACAGAGTGAGTGAGGTGAGGTGAGGTGAAGAATGTATAGTGAGGTGAAGAATGTATATTTCATGCAGATATGGGGGAGAAATATACTCTATATATACTACATTAAGATTCTAAACTACCATCTGCCATTTCAAGATTGTAGTGAAATAGTTGAAGCATATTTTCAAGGTGAGATATATAATATATGATTATTGAAGTACAATTACATTTATAATGTTTTGCTACTTATAATAGATGTTTCATAACATTTTCAAGATATTTCCTATTTAAAAATCAGAAACATAACCTATTTTACTACTCATAGTATTTGTTTTCCCCATATTTGATTAAAAAATTCACAACTCTATTGGATCAAATGCACCATTACCTAATAGTTCCAGTTACTGTGATCCCAAATTGACCATTTCCAATTTTTAGAGTTGATTCCAAGCAAACAAGAGCCAATAAAGAAAACTGAAATGATAAATTCTTCTTTTTCTGAGCATATCAACAAAAAATTTGTTGAGCTATCCCATCCGTGAATGCACTCATACCTATGCATGTTAAAAACAGTTCTTCAGTGATTCTCACTAAAACAGCAAGCAATTCAGACAAGTCCAAATACTAATAGTGCAACAAAAACTAGATTCTGCTTCTGTCATGTAAAAATGGAATGTTTTCTATTAATAATTGGAAAATATCCTAAAGCATATATAGTGATGGTAAATATATAAAAACTAAAGTAATGATCCTAATCAATTCTATTATTTATTTTTCAAAATAAAAGAGGAGACCAAGAGATCATTTTGAACAGAGCTGTAAAACCTGAATAATACGGAGTCTTTTTTTTTTAAAAAGGCAGTTAAGTTTGATAATGAAGACTCAGTTCTCAATATTCACTTAATTTTTTAAAAATTCTATTATCTTATTATATAAAGCAAAAATAAAATTATTATAATTGTTATAGAATGTATGAAATACATTACAAATAATTTTACAAAGTTAATCTAAACGGAATCAATAAAATTCAAATTAACAAAACCAACTAATGTGACATTGTGCTATCAATATACACAAAATATTAGGTTTTATGTATGGCATGGCCTGTCATTACATGGCCAAGTTTTTAGTTGAATATAAAGTGATTATTCAATTTTTTTCAAAATTATTCCATATTAGAGCTGTGCAACTCTTATTCACATAATGAACATTATCATTTGAACTTCACTTAGATATAATCTACAAAATACCTAGCTTCGTTCTTTTACCTTTACTCTGAATGATTAATATTGAAGAAAATGCATATTTTGATAGTATTCAAATTTAGAATATATTTTTGTTACTTTTGGCTATGATCTGAATATATTTGCCTCCTCCTTAAATACCCCCATCATATTCATGTCGAAATCTTACCCACCAAAGGTGTTGCTCTTAATAGGTGGAGCCTTCAGGAGGTATTTAAAGAGAAAAGGGTGGAACCCTAAGGCATAGGGTTAGTAGTCTATTAAAAAGGCTCCTAAGAAAGCTTAGTCCTTCCCATTAATAAGAATACAGGCAAAAACTGGCAATTTGCAACTGGGGATTTTATCAAACACCAAATCTGTAAGTTCCACAATCCTGGACTTTACAGCCCTCAGAAATATAAGAAATAAATGTTTGTTGCTTATAAACTACTCAGTCTCTAGGATTTTATTATAGCAGCCAAAAAGACTAAGATACCAGTTTAGAGGTTTTTTTTTTTAAGATTTTATTTATTTATGCATATAAGCTGGGGTACAGGTCAGAGGTGTGGAATGGTGAGAGGATTCACCAGAGACAGAGTGGGGAGCAGAACAGGCATATCAACAGAAATACACTGCTGAGGAGAGCAGCAGGTGAGGCAGGAGAGGTCTGCTGTGCCATGTGGGAATCTCCCTTGGCCAGGCACAGAACTCACGCGGCAGCTGCTGGCAGCTCCACAGCATTGTGCTCAACCCACTGCGCCACAGGGAGACCCTCAGTTTAAAGTTTTATGGAAATTAATTAAAAACAAATATTTTAATAAAGTTCTTTAGAAACTAAAAGATTATGTTCAAGAAATGCTTTCTAAAAGACATCATGCTAAACCAGTCTTTTATTTCAAAAACTGAACTACTGAAACTCTAGAAAATAAAATGACTCACACAGGGTCATCTGTTTCTGGCAAAGTGGTAGTTAAATAACACTGACAATATATGTGAAAATCATTGTCTTCATTCATCAGTCTGGATTCATCAAAACTTAAACTAGCAACTTTTATAGCCCAAGTGTAGACAGATTATGCAAACTGAAGAAACTGAATTTTTAATTAAATATTATTTTTAGGGTCTCACTCACTGGTGGCGCAATGGGTTAAGTGCAGCACTATGAAGCTATCCAGAGCCACTGCAGCACGAGCTCGGTCCCTGGCCAGGGAGATTCCAACATATCGCAGCAGACCTCTCCTGCCTCGCCCGCTGGCTGCTCCCCTCAGCAGTGTACTTCAGTCGATCTGCCTGTTCTGCTCCCCACTCTGTCTCTGGTGAATCCTCTCACCACCCCACGCCGCTGGCCAACACCCCAGCTTGTATGCATAAATAAACAAATGTTAAAAAAATATTATTTTTAAAAATCTTTTAATTTTTATTCTCGTAACATAATAATATTATCTAAGTTTGAAGTATATTTTCATTTATCTTAATGGCAGTTTTTATTCTGTATCAGATTTTGAGTTAAAAAGTCTTCACTTGAAATGTCTTAACTTTTACTTCCTTAAATGAAATGTAGGCAACAAAAAGTGAATTCATTGCCATAATAATTACTCCATACCAATTACTGAAAGGTTTCTAAAGGACTGTTTCATGTATGAAGTTATGAGATAAATGTGCAGCAATTTTAACATGTTTTGTTTATAATTCTTTACTCCTAGACATTTAAAATTATAATGAAACCATTTAAGTTAATAAAGTTTAACTAAAAAAGTAGAATAGTCATGCTTGATTATGTGATGATATGTACAGATGTGAGTATATGAGTGTATTTTAAAATAAATTAGTATTTTTGAAGACAAATCTACAAATGCTATGAAGCTGAGAAGAAACCTTCCTCCTCAACTATCCAGAACCTGAATTACAGTAACTTACTTTTCTGAATTAAAAAATAATAAATAAACAAATAAAAGGAAACCCTTAATGTATTCTGAAGGAAAATAAAATTGAATGGTTTGAAAGCAACACTACTAAGGTGGTAACACATATGTGCAGAATTTTCTATAAACACCTACTTATGACTAATTTTCCAGATAACACAATTCTATTCTTAGACTATAGCAAGAAATATATATTTATAACTCCACCTTTATAATATTCCATTTTAAATTTTGGACTCTAAACTAGATGCAAAACTATGCATTAGATAAACAAAACTGAGTATTCTTTACTCATAAGATAATTTCCCTTATTTTTTTCTTCTGCTTAAGGGCAAAGACTAAATCGTTATTATTTGAATATCAAAAATGACCGGTAATTGGAAAAAGAAAAGAATCTCAAGGATTTCCTGAAGAATAACCTACGGGGTAAAAAAGAATTTGTTTATGTACAAACTATCAAAAAGCAGTCAGCAGAAATGGCTTGCTGCAGTTGACATTTTGTGATAACTGGTCTCCAGAAGAGTGAAGGTTAGAGTTACTTACACAGTTCTTGACAAAGACAAACAGTTAAAATTGCATCCCAACATCTCTTGCAACTGGTTTGCAGCAATACTATTGGTGTGTAATCTTAATGATCTGATTTCTAAAAAGAGAACTTTGTCAATTTACCAATATTTACTGAAAATTCAGTATGCAGTGGCATACAGTGAAGGAAAATGGCAATTGGGTTTCACGGTAGATGACTATCTTTTGATTTTAAAACTTTGAATTATATAATAATTATTCCCACGTTGCCTTTGTCATTGCTTCTCTTTTATTTTTGTTTCCTTTATGTAAGGTGAGGAGAAATATAGGGACCAGGATTGAGACAAGATGTTCTTTCTTTGTGCTTATTTATGCAGTAAAAGTCCTATTAAATTGTTAGCGTTAACAGTTTCTGATTTGCATGTGTGCATATATCTGTTAAATTTATTTAAAAACATGTTTAAGATATAAGTCAGTCATTTTTCTATAGTTACTGATATACAAAGTCCCTGGGCTATGGGAGTTTAGTCTATTGAGAGAAGAAATTAATTAATGATTTTATAATATATAAGGAAAATTTATTCTCAAAATCAATATGTAATGAGAAACTATTACGATTAAACACATTAGTTTCTCTATAGGATTCAGAGAAAATTAATTAAAAGCTAAAAAATAATCCTACAATAAGTAATAATTATGTTTATTGTCTGGAAAATTTATGTCCTCCTACAAAAGAGGACACTAGTCTAATCTTGCTGTTTTTCTAGACTGCAGCAAACAACATCTTCAGAATATTTAAAGTACATAAACTAATGTATGTATCACCAATATAATTCAGTAAAATGAAATATGACAATAGTTTATCAAGGTTTTGTTATGAGACGAACAACAATTTGCAGTTGATAAAGACCCAGCAGAATAAAAGCCTGATTACAGTGTTGAATAATGCATATTGCCTATGGTACTAATTAACCTTGTACTCCAGTAAGATATTATAGAACAATAAGGCTAATTTGAATGAGGTCCAGCACTTTTCCCTATGGCTTGTGGTTATCACCCTTTAGAAGAAAAATTTTATTTCATTAAATGAGAAAGATATATTTGCTGTTGTTTTTTACAAATATAATGAAAAACTTTATATTTTAATAACTGCATTTTATAAAAAGGTAGATTAAACACATATGTATCATAGATGTAGTGTTAAGTGTAAATAAAATATGCTAAGTATAAATAAATTTACAGTGTTTATATCAGTATGAACATATTACATAATATACTGAAATGCATTTTAATTTGGCATCAAATCAGCTAAAATATCAATCTGATCAATTCTTATGGAATAAATAAATCCCTACAATTTATATGTAATCTTTCCACTCATTTAAGTAAGAAGTTACCCCTTCTTTTTAAAATAATAAGATATAACAATATAAGGTATAAGTGTAAACCATAACAAAAATTCTCTATTTGCACAGGAAATATTTTCTTCAAACATAAACCATCAATTTATTTAAAATATAATAATTGTCTTTTTGTGACAAATTGCAATTGAAAAGGACAGTATTACTTAAGCTGGTGATGATAAATTATCTTTAAGTGAAAAATGTCAATCTTTAATATTTTAATCATACTATGTAAACTACTACTAGATGTGTTTTTAAAATAAAAATATTTCAGATAACTATTTCAAAAATCTCTTGCAGAAGATTGAGAATAGAATAATGATCTTTTTAGATTTCAGGTAGTATGACACAGTTCCCTGCCTCCCTCAAAAAACACTCAGCCATGACAAAGAACACTTAAATAGGAGCCTTTTCTTTATCACGTGTTTAAAATAGGTTTAAAAAAATACAAAAAATAAAAATGGCAGAAGAAAAAATAGAAACGGGGTGAACAAAATCTGTGTCTAGTAAGAAAAGAGTTCTATCTTACAATCAATATGCTTTTTAATCACAATATTGTTTTTTTAGTTCATAACAATTTGTGTTTATTTTTAGACAGGGTGCATATATATATAATTTTCATTCTTAATGTGAAGTTTTATATTTGAATTATTATCTTTATAAGAAAAAAATGTATCAAGTGCCTGTCTTGAGATTTTTAAAGCAAAGAACATTCTATGAGAATACCATTTAAAAGTCTGCTTTTATCACTTATACAATAATCACGAATGTGATTTTTTTAACTGTTTATTCCATGATGGAAAAATCAAGAAAAGTTAGGGGAATATAAATGTTTATAAAAAATGCTTCTAAAACACAGAAATAAATGCCCTAGGCTATTACCCCTCTCCACTATTCAATTATCTGTTACTTGAATCACATAAAACTTCTGTCCCTGTTAGTTTTTCTGAAAAATTTAAAAATCATATCTGATTCATAATACAGCTTGTGTGGGGGGAAGGTAGTTCAAGTCATATAACAAATATGCAACTGTTAGAAGAGTGTGATACATTAGAATATGCTATGGAAGTATTAAACATGTTGTCATTATTCTTTTAGTTATCATCAGCAATATCCTTTATCATTAAGCATCTTTAAAACATATTTGTAAGTCAGGCTAGCTATTTATATGTCAAAATAGTACCTTTCTCTGTCTGCTGTTTCTAAATTAACAAAACCAAAGGTCCTCTTTTAGGGGAAAGAGGGATACAAAAGAATAGCCAAAGAGTTTTCTATTAAAAGATTAATGTCGGTTCTCTCAGAAGAGTAGAAACATTTAAATGAAGGAAATGAATTTACAGTCAAAAAATTGATAACAAGGTGGAAAATAAAAATAAAGAGAGGCTATTAGTGGGAAAAATCCAGCCAATAAAAGACCAGAGTGTCTTTTGAAGAGAATAATTGAAAATTAAAGAAAAAATACATAGGTGTATATATATGTGTACACACACACACACACACACACACACACACACACACACTTTATTTTAAATAAAATCTTGTCTGGCATTGGGCTTCAGATTTTCAAGGCCAAATATTACTTCAGTGAAGAGAACTATGTACCACATGTTTTAATTAACCATACAAACTAAAATAGTCATCACTTTCTGAGTTTAAAAAGGATGTATTTTCTTTATTTGTAAAGAAGCTGAAAGGATAAAATGCTAATGAGAAGACAAATCTTTGTATCTTTTAGACCAAAGCAAGTTAGACTTCTTTAGAAAGAACAGGGAAATCTGAAGACTATTACAGAGCACAGTTATATCTATCTTTCCTATACCAAAAATATGAAATACATCTGTAATCAGTGGTTATAAATTTATAATACTTAAGAAACATTAAAAATATTTGTTATGAATTAGAAATTAACCATAAAAGAGAGAAAAAGCAGCCAAGGACATATATCTTCTCCATTTTTGGCCTCATTATATAAAGTAGGAATATTTTTAATTATAAAAAAAGAATTCCAGCATTATTTTTATTTGCAATACACTAAAAAACCCTGAAATATTCTTTTTGAAATGATGAAAATAAAATCTCCCCAGAAAACAGAGAAAAAATAAAGGGGAAATAAGAGAAGGGAGAGAAGGATTGAGTGAAGGAGAAGAGAGAGGAGAGAAAGAGCCAGAGAGAGCAGTGAAAAAAGAAATTCTCTGCAATAATATTTTCCTCAAATTCTTATTTTTTTCAGGATATGAGCAATTAGGGATTATCACTGGACATTAACAATGTTTGATTGTATATGGACTAATTTGTATCATATCAAACTGCCACCTTTCCTTCCAAAGTTATCACACATTAGCAATTTTGTATATTTGTACCCAATTTAATATAATGTTTTCAGGAAATGTAAGTTCTACAATCAAGTTATGTAAAAATAAAAGTTTGATTTCAGTTGTGATTCTTTTAGCATTTAATAACTACAAATGTATCTTTAAATGCTATTAGTTCTCTTTATATATTTTCCTACAATTATGAATTACTGGCCTTTGAATTAGATATTTAAAACAAGTAGAAGTGGTTATTTTTCTTCACATCAGTACTATAACCTTTTTTACACTTGTCCTTTGGCTATACATTTCTTCCCCCATACCTATAATAATTAAGTTCTACCAATCTTTCAAGCTACAAAAATAAAATGTGGTGTCTTCTGGGAACTAAAACTAGTCATATTTTTCTTCTCAAAGTTAATATGCATTGAAATAAAAACAAACTGTATTTGAAGCTAATTACTCAGAGTTCTTGAAAATCATATTTAATCTACACCAGCCTCTATTTCCTCAGTTACAAATAGAATTAAATTATATATCTTGTAGAGTTATCAGAATTAAATTGTTTTCTATACACCTGTCATGAATCTCTGCCTAGTATTTGTGAATATGAAGTATTATTTTTCCTCTAACAGTTCTCTTTACCCATTAGAACATAAGAACATAAGAACATTTCCTGGGCCTCCCTGGTGGCGCAGTGGTTAAGTGCTGCGCTGTGGAGCTGTAGGCAGCGGGCGACAGGAGTTCAACGCCTGCCCAGGAGATCCCACATGGTGCGGCAGACCACTCCTGCCTCCATCTGCCTGTGCTGCTCCCCAGTCTGTCTCTGGTGAACCCTCTCGCTGCCCCATGCCTCTGGCCTGTACCCCAGCTTGTATGCATAAGTTAATAAATCTTTAAAAAAAAACATTTGAAAATAAAAAAAGAACATAAGGACACTTCCATTTATTATCAGGCTGATCATTTAATATACATCAGTCACCAGAAAAATGACAATTTTACTGGCTATATATTTTGTGAAGTTCACTCATTTCTTTTTTTATACTATTTTTATTTTGCTTTACATTCTGTTTCTCTTGAACTCCCTACAATCAAAAATTATTTGAGAATGCTACAAACTGGAAGTCTCTTCCCGTCAGAAACCTTAAACCTGATAACTGTGAAAATATGGAATTTGTTGCGGGGGGGTGGGGTGGGGGAGAGACGGAGTATTGAGCCTCTTAGCTTTTTTATGTGTCTTCAGATTTAGATGAAAATATGAAGAGCCAACCATTTCCATGATGTTCAGAGAGTGCTCCCAAATCTGAATCCTGACAAAATCTCCTTGCTTACAGTATTCAGTGTAGTTTTGCTTTGTTGCTTCTATACCTGATCCCCAGGTGAAACAACAACAACAAAAAACAAAACAAAAACCCAGAATAAAATGACACTTTGATTCTCTACTGACCAAATCACTTTTTAATTTTAAGGGGAAAAATAAGTTTTCCTGTCATTCTTTCTTTAAAAAAAAAGATTTATGTATACAAGAACTGGGGTGTAGGCCAGAGGTGTGGGGAGTGAAAGGTTTCACCAGAGTCAGAGTGGGGAGCAGAACAGGAGGAGCTACTGAAATACAGCAGCAGGTGGGACAGGAGAGGTCTGCTGCGCCATGTGTGTTAGCTCCCTGGCCAGGGATAGAACTCATGTTACAGTGGCTGTTGATAGCTTGATGTCTTTAGGCCCTGCACCACCAGGGAGACCCTTTCCTGTAATTCTCATGGGAACAAAGTAATATATGTGCACAAGAACACAAAAAAAGTGAAAGCCTAAGAAATGCTTTGAGAATTGTTAATGTACTGATTCGGTCTCTATCTCAAGCACAATATGGATACTGGATTTATTCCAGATGTTTATTCCCCTATTAAAAGTCCTATTTTGATTGATGATTGTATAACCTGATTGCAGGGCTTCTAGTATCCAGAGAAAGCAGTTTATGTTCTTACATGTTCTTCTCCCTCATGCTTTCGCTTTACTTGATGTGCTTCATTCTGCTGCACCTACATTATTCCTCCTTTTTAGCCCCCTTAAATTGCCTTTCCACTCCTCGGTGTGAGGTCTGAATATAGGGAAAGAACTTCCCTTTGATAACTGACTCCCAGGTCTTTCTGGTATCCCTCTGTCTATGAGCACAGTATATGCTGCCTGCAGAAACAACAGGGCATGATTTAATTCAGGTGACAAAATTAAGTGGCAATTAAAAGTATTTTAATGGAGAATATATAATCCAGTGGAAAGATAAGACTGAACAGACACACCTGGGTTGATATGTCACTTTTCCACTTTCTAGTTTTCGTTTGACTGATCTTAATAAAATTAACCTCTCAGAGCTTTGGTTGCCCCAGAAACTTGGCTCACAAGATACTGTCAGGATTAAAAAGAGAAAAGGTGAATAAAATATTTAACAATATGCACAGATAGCGGGTCTTTGCATAAGTGTCAACCTTCATCTTCCTCCCTTACCATCAAATTTAAGCTATCCTGACAACTCTAGTGTTCAGAATCTTAGGGTTTATTTCTCGGGAACCTATTGTTTCTAGGATGTTATTGCTCTGTGGACACCACTTGAAAGTCCAACAATTTCCTTTGGTCCACTAACTGTATTTCCTAGAAACAAAGTTATTTTCTCCTCATCTTTAATCCCATCCCCTTATAAGTTTAGATGAAAATTACTTAAGCTCTCCTGAGAGAGATCATAAGAATGTTCTGGCCAATATTTCCCTTGATAATACAAGGTGTTCTTGGTAAAGACTTTCACCTTCATCAGATTTTTCCAAAACTCGCATTGTTTGCCCCACTCTGTTCTTCCTGCATGATTAATTCCGTCTTTCTTTAGATCCTAATCAAGATTTGTTGTTAATGAACTGTTCATTCCTGTAACAGACATTTAACTAATTGCAGCATGCCTATTTGCACCAGTTTGCTTCTTTCTTGAATAGAGATACAAATTTTCACATTTACACTCACACAAACTTACACTCAGAAGCCTCTTGAAGTTTTAAAAGGTTCTGACATGAGTAACTGATCTGATGCCTATCAGATTGGATAGAAGTGTTCCCACAGCCCCGGGGAGCTGGCAGCAAACTAACAAATGTTAGTACAAAAACATGAAATCAAAAGCAACAACAAAATATATTCGAACACTTTGTCTAGGGTTATCTCGTTGAAATTCGCTTTTAGCTTTTAAAGCTAACTAGCATGTACTGAGGATTTTCTTTGTGCCAAAAACTAAACTTCATGAGAATCCAATCTTTAAAATCTAATCCAGGTTTTGAAATCATAAACAATACTTTTATTGTGGGAGACAGTGGGAAAAATTTTTGCTATGGATTAGTTTCTAACGTTATGTACTGAGAGCAATAACATCTCAGGGCCTGGCAATAAAGCATGGAAGAAATCAAACTATAAAAATAAAGTGCTCTCCTTGAGTATTATTTTGGGAAAACTGCTAACAGATGTTTTCCTTGTGTCCAGACTGGAAAAAATGTTCCTATTTTGGATTTAATTATTTTATTTTCACCTGAATGGTGAAGTCCCCCTCAGTTTAAGTGCATTGTGTATTGTTGCCTGTCTGTGTGGGCCTGAACAAGACAGACTAAGTCAGCTCTATTATTACTGTTTAAAAACAACTCCCTCGCTCCCCCTCCCTCCAACCACTGACTGTGTCAAAGAAAGCTACTGCTGTCACAAAACAAGGAGTCCTCACCGTTGTGACATTTCATTTAACTGGGCAGTAACATGCTTGAAAAGAGACTGCTTAGTTCTAAGTAAAGTATGGAAGACAATCAAACCCAGTTAAGCAAACCAGTGTTGACATATTAAATCATGCTTGAACTAAGAGAGCAAAAACAGACGACACACAAAACCTTCTAAAGAGAATTTTAAATAAATAATGTGGGTCAGTCTCATTCTAAAAAAATAAAAAGCAGCAGCAGCTTTTAACATTGGAAAATGTTGGGAATAGGTGACTATCAGGAAAACATTCACAGGAGCAAGCAATTATGTTGCTCTCTGAACAAGAGGTATAAATCTAGAGCTAGTGTGGGAAAGAAGAACGAGGGAAACACTAGGAAATGCTGGTGACATCATCATATCACATTACTTTCCAATCCATAAAATACAAAATAAAATTTTGTTAACCCCATCCTTAACTTAAGAAATGTCCTAATGGAAACCTTTCAAAGCACTTTGAATTCACCAAAGGAAAAGCCCTTATGCATATGGAGTAGTGTATTATTATTCTCCTTCACAATCACACAGCAGGAATTTTGAAGCATTCATTCCCCAAGTCTGTTTCCTGCTAACAATTCCATCAAAGAAATGGAGTTATCCATCAGTCAAATTATCATTTGCTATAATTGTTACTTCCTCAAACTGTGGCTTTTCTTTTTTTTTTTTTTTAAACTATACCTTAACAGCACTCAAATGAATGGGATATGTTCAAGCTCTGAAAGATTAAAGCATATCAACAAATCACTACCATTCTTATAGATGAATCCCTCCTGGTCAATATTAAATGCAGACAAAGCGTTTAAACACCGAAGAGAAGCAAGTAGTAGAAGATACAATGTGACCCACCTCTGTGAGCAGAAACAGTAGGGATACAAAAGCATTTTCTCACTATAAAAGCCAGTTCTGACATTAGGGATAGTTTAGAATTCACATTTTATTGTTATAACTAAGATACACTTTCTAGAAAAAAACTATGTCAGGGAAAGTGGCTCTATTCCTTCCTGTTTTACAATAATTGGCCTGTCATTTGGACTAATTTTTAATTTAATAGTCAATACATTGTCCGGTTTAGATAAAACAGACTACTTATCTTTTTTTTCCTGTGAGTAGCATAGATATATAAGTAAATCAACTAGATGGATACCTACACACTAAGCTAAACTTATTAGTTATATAGTGTTCTATGTAAATCTCAAAATGATTGTATATTTCAAGGCTAATTCATGCAGAATATACACTAAACAAATCCAAACAGAACACAAAACATTTGACATATTAATTATAAGAGAAACATGTTTTGATTCAGGATTATCATTGATGCTATACGTGATTATAAACCGAAAATGAATTATTGCGGTTGTGGTTATATACTGTATAAAGTACAATAGTAGCCTGAAGAATCTGAAATTAAATATACAATTCTAATTCCAAGTCTAAACATCTAAAATGTCTAAGAAAATGTGAAAATAGAGCACCCCTGGTGGCACAAGGTGTTAAGTCTCAGCACTACAAAGCTATCCTCAGCCACTGCAACACCAGTTCAGCACAAGTTTGATACCCTGCCAGGGAGCTTCCCACATGGTGCAGCAGACCTCTTCTGATTCGCCCCTTGCCCCCCTCAGCAGTGTATTTCAGTAGATCTGCCTGTTCTGCTCCCCACTGTTTCTGGTGAATCCTCTGTCTCCCCACACCTCTGGCCTACACCAGAGCTCTAGTATGAATATGAATAAATAAATAAATTAAAAAAGAAAGAAAATGTGAAAATGTTCTAATTACAAGTACCTAGAAGTATTCAATTAAGTAGAACAATGTTTTGGGTTCATTTTGTTATACTTTGATTTAATGCAGGGAAATTACAAGAAAAGTTATATTTTTTCTTTTTTTTTTTTTTTTAATTCTGCCAAGGGCAGCCCATAAGGAGGAGGATCAGAGGAGCTGACCTCGGATGTGCTGCTAGCAGTCCCCACAGCTCTGCAGGTGAGGGAGGTATGTTTGGGGAACCCGGGTACTTGTATTTTAATGCCCTAGGATTCAGGAGTAAAGGTCATAGTCTTATCTGAAGTGGGAAACGCTTCAGAGAGGCTGAAACCTTGAAGAACTATTGCACTCTTATGAAGACACCAAGTCAAATACTCTATCCTTATACACAAAGACAACCAAAGATACTGTGTGTGCTTGACTTCTAGTTGGAGGGAAAAAACAGACTTTAAGAACCAAAATCTGTGACCCTCCCTAATGAGGTTTTGGGGTGCAAATTTACACGACCCATCAAAAACTGCCAAACTTAAATCTTATTACAATACTTTTGAACCTTGGCTACATATCATGAGTAGGATATCTTCAAGTTAAAAGACCATCTGGCAAACTTTTGAATAAATATTTATGCCTCTGCTAGTACCATACAATGGAATCAGAATTTCTAATAAGTGTGTTCAGCAACAATATGGTTTAAATACTTGCACTGCAATGTAAATATTCAGAACAGCAGACCATATAAAAGTTGAACTCAATATTACATCATCAGTAGGAGAAAATGTGAAATCATATGAGGACTTATTGTAAGACAATATAAAAAGACGAGCACCCAAGAATCAACAGATAATTTATGCATCGGAGAGATTAGAACATGTGTGACATTTGTAATTATTTTCTACTTTTTGGGGGCTTGATCTTCTATTTTGCAAATAATGTCAATTTATGATAATAGTAGAAAGAATTGATAGTAAATAGGCCATTCCTAAGTCAAGATGCAATTAGCAGAAATTAAAAAAAAGAAACTAATAATATTAGGTGTAATACTTGCCAAGGTTATTCAATTACAATCAATATCAAACACTAGGAGATGAATGTATCACTAATGCACAGTTTTGAAACAACATAGATAGTGCAATATTTTCACATATATTCAGGGGTTAGAATAATTAAATTTCTGTTCTTGTCCTTAAATTGTTACATGGTACTACATCACCTGTATCTCAGTTTCCTAATCTGCAGAAAAACACTCACTTCTAGAGTCTTCAATAACAGTACTTCTCTAGCCTGAGTGTATATGAAAAAGCATCAGGACTGTAGATTACTGAAATGTAGATTCTGAGTTATTTTTTCAGGGATAACACTTGAGATACTGTATTTCTAAAAAGTTCACAGGCCGTACAGAATCTGCTAATCCATGTACCACTCCTGAAATAAGTAGTATTTATATGTATTTCCTGGCAGACTTTGCAGAAACTTACTGTAATAGTTACCATTTCATGTATGAGCAAAGTTGTGTTCAATCTGGTTTTGAATTTGTATACAGTCACACATCTATCAAATAGAAAGTGAGATTTGAACAAGAGGCTGCATCACCTCAAAGCCCAATATCCCGAGTCTACTGCACATAAAATCCTTTAATGATTTCACAAATCAATTTTAAGGTATGAAGTTCTACTTCATTCCCTAATATTTACACTCATTTGTCTTAACTTGTTGCTGGTAAGAATCAGAGAGGATAATCTAAAAAATTAAAATTAGAAACCAGACAATGAAAAAAAAAAAAAAAAGGAATCTGAGAACAGAAACTGAGATGTCTGCTGAATCACACTCAGTTTTTCAGCATTAAATTTCTCCTTACACACAACTTTTCCCAGGAGAGCTATACTGATTTATATTATCAGATTTATGAAAGTCCTTTGCTGCTATTTGAATAATAAGAAAAAATGCAAATAATGAAACAAAAGGGTGATGCTTTGGGTCCCTAGCACATTTAAACGTAATGGATTTTAAATCAGTGCTGAATATAACAACTAAAATACGACCCTTGTAAGATCTTTATCATTAAGCTTTTTTTTTTCAAAAAATTACCTTTCTAAATTAAATTAATAAAAAGACACTATCCAGTGCATCTTATGCTAATAAATGTTTATTATCAAGAGGTGTTTTCTGCAGTGTGAGCCACCTGAACATAAATATAATCATTAATTCTCCATTCATATGATCATGATGGAGCTCCCTTTTGTTAATATCAAAACTCACTTGTACACTAAAAATGGACAAAGTGTCATCAACGTATTAAAACATCTTAGAAACCTACCCAAAAAGAAATTTACAAATCAAGTATTATTGTTACTGTAAATATGTATAGCATTTGTCAGTTATTCTAAACTAATGTATTTTATATGAGAGAAAAAATGACTCAAAACTTTCACAAATATTCACATTCTTTTATGAATGATAATTTAGAGTGCCAATAAAGATTAAAAGTTCATCTAAGAGCGATTGCGAGTTATTTTATTCTTATATTTCCTTTCTTTCATTGTCAAGTCTCCTTTTTTACTACTCACCTATAGCAGAAAATTCCGTTGCTAACTATTTTTGGACTAATGAATATTAAGATCTTTAAAAAGACGTTCGTTGTCTCAGTGGGTACAATAACCACCCACCAATATCACACATAAATAAACTGAAGTGTTATTTGACAAGCATGAACTTGACCCTAGGGATTATTAGGAAGTATCTATCCTTAAAATAGTATGGTACATATATGAGCAGTCCCTTTGGCAGGTAATTTCAGGAATGAGCAGAATTAAATATGTAAATACATTTTTAGAATACAATTTTAGAAAGAAATGACATTTGTACAAATTGATTATATGATAGACTTCTGAAATGAAAACTCCCTTTGCCTGTTAGGTTTTTTTCCCTATACCTTTGCATGGCTTTTTAAAATCCACATCTACATTGAACATCATCTTTTCAAGGAAACATTCCCCACTGTCCTATGTAAAATTTCACTTTCATAATGCCATTAGCAACTTTCATCAACTATAATTGTATATTTATAGCCCCATGTGTCTAGTTTCCTATGATACAGGAATTGTGTAGACAGAATAGAGTCTAGTACAATAATAACTTAAAGAATGAGTGGCAATATCTAACCAGAGAGAAAATATTTGTGAAGGAGTTTCTACTGTGTTTACAATTTTGATCACCCAATAAATAAAATTATAGGGTTATACTGTGATATATGATATTTTACTAAAAAATATGCAATCTAGCTTGATAAAACCAGAGAATTTTCAAATCTGAATTTACCTTGTATTTTATAAAAGGTATAATATTCCTATAAGTATATTTGATTTTTAAAGAGAACTATATGAAATAGCTAATCTTCATTGAGTACAGTGTGCTAGGAACTACTATAAGTATTTCTTATATAATGTCACATAAGATTGCTATGACATAGAGATGAAGAAACAAGGGATATATTCAATTACTTGCACAAGGATATAAAGCTGATAAATGGAAGAGGGAGGATTTGAATCCAGGCTTCAAATCTGTGGGCATAAACCACCAGACCGTGATGTCTCTCATAGGCAGCATTATTTTCCACTATACTCAAGTTAAAATTGTCACATTTCAACATACACATCTCCTTGTTATGCAGAATTTTAAGAAAAATATTCACTCTTGCAAAAGTAGCCATCTATAAACATCATCAGATTTAGCAGCATATCTGTTTATTTGGGAAAGTGATTTTGCCTCAGGGTACACTTGGCAATGTGTGGAAGTATTTTTAACTATCAAAATAGGGAGTGAAGTGCTTTAGTGCATCTAGTGGATTAGAGGCCAAAGATGCTACTACATATCCCGCAACAAATGGGACCACCCCTTCCCCCATCAAAAAAGTATCTGATCCAAAATATCAGTATTATTGATGTTAAGAAACCTAGATTGGGAGGGGGTAGTTCAGAGTAAACAAAAATAATTCAAAATATTCAAGGGAGGGACTTAAAGGGAAAAAATCTATTTCATTTTTCTCTTATGTATTATCTGAAAATGGACAAAATGACTAAACTGTCCTAGTGGAGATTCTCCACAGCAGGATGGACAGACACACACACACACACCACTGATATTCCTCACTCTCATTATGGCTACCCTCTGTGAAAATTGTGAAATTAAAATTAGTTTCCTTTTGTTGAATAAAAAGCATACCAAATAGTACCAAAAGTGCAAACCCTTTGATGTTTTTGGTAATATGCCTAATTAAAAATGACTAGGCTCTCCAATGCATAATTACACGAACACCTAATACACTGTATTTCCAACCAATTTTGTTTCAAACATAAATATGCAACAGAAGTATGAATGATCGACACACTACTCCCTGCAGTATCTGTAACTGTTTCTGAATCAACGTTCTTTCTTGAGCTTAGTATTTTCACTACATTTTCCTTGCTGTGCAATCATCTCCCAGTTGGACAATTAATAAGTGCTTTTTCTCCATAGTCCTTGGCGTGTGACCCCCATACCCTGTATTTTAGCATGCACTATATACCTTCTTTGCTCTGACTGGTTTTGGCAGTGACCCACAATCTAAATCTCTTTCCTCCATTTGATATAAGTGAAACTATAATTATCTAGGGGTAATTTCAAATTACTACTTCATTCCACTAGCAACTGATGAAGATTAGTGGTCTTGCCTTGCATCTGAGTAAGTCAGTAACATAATCACAAGAGAACGCAGCAGGCAACATTTGATTCATGTGAACTCAATTACTTCTGTCAAACACATTCACTTCAATAAAAAGCAGAAACTTCCAAAATGTGTTTTTGCTAACAATTTTGCACTCAAAAAAAATTTCATACAACTCTTAAGGGAGAAAAATAGCATGGATTTCATCAGAAATAATAATAAATAGCAAGTTGGGAAACATATTTGTATAAATGGATTTAACACATTATTAGTTTTTGAAAATAAAGAACATTTCAAGGAAATAAATTTGTATACTTAAAGCAGTTTATTATAGATACTTCAGGAATATAAGTAAAGCTTATAAGAATAAGTAAAGCTTGTATAAGTAAGAATAAAAGCTTGTATAAGAATAAGTAAAGCTTAGAAGAACAAATGTACTGTGTATTTTAATACAACAAAAAACAGAGTATTAAGTTACTTAGTTAAAGACAGATTATTAGGGCAAAGGTAGCCAATTTTTTTCTTAAAGGAAGTTAAATGAGAGGCCATGAAGACGACAGATCACAGACTGCTAGACAGGGAGACCTGAATCACTTCCTGGTTGTCTTCTGGACTGAAGTCATATGATAGGGAGCTGTCTAGAGTCCTTAATCCTTAAGGTTTCTTGCCTAAGCCTTTGGGTCAACTCATCTTGCCCTGCACATATATCAGGTCACAAGAACATCTTCTGACAGCAACTACTAAATCACCTTCTAGCACAGATTCAGCAAATATTAACATATAACAGTCATTATACATTTCCTCAAATTTCAACTTTTTAATAATTATATCCTTAATTAAATCCTAACATTTTGATAATCAAAGAAACTGAGCAATTAAATGTCAGTAGTAGTATCTAATATTAGGGTATACTGGGCAACACATTTCAGTATGTAATATTTTGAGATCTTCAAAAATCACTAAGATTGCCTCGATAATAGTCAATACATCATATGCCAATCACATATAATTTAATATCTGGAACTTTAAAATTTGGCTTATCAATTTTAGGACTAAGATTAATTTAAAAGATCTGTCAATTTTGTGACTTAGGAGACTTTATACTAATTTAAAAACAGTATCCCTTTATGCTTTTGTACATTGTGCTTCCTCTTGAATTTGTTTTCTCTACCTCTTGCCTTTTGACACCTTTCTCATTTCTTGAGGCAACATACACCACCCCTGCCATCAAAGGTATGTAGTCTAATGGAGGTGGGAAGAATCATTAATCAAGTAATAACTTAACAAATAGTTGTAAAATCATAACTCTAAATGCTCCTAAAAAGGAAAGACATATGTAAATGATAGAGAAGCCTAACCTAATCTTGAAGGGGTGGGACAGCTTCATTGAGAATGGGTTGTTGTAGCATAGGATTAATATAGGTTAATATTAATATCTTATCTTAATCCTTAGTATAAGGATTCATATAGGTCATTCAGGCATAAAAGTAGTAGAAGAAGGTTGCAGGGAAAAGAATCATAAAGAACAAGTGATGAAAATGAGCAACATGCCTGTGAAAAAACATGGAAAGAAAGCCAGTGTGGCTAGTGCCTAGAGAAGGGAGGATGCACAGGTTAAGGTGTGTCTGGAGACACCATGGGGACAAAGCCAGGGAGGATTTTAGGCTGCTGTAGTAACCCTGTCAAAAGGAAACCACTGAAGTGTTTCAAGTGTGTGTGTGTGGAGGAAGAGGGAAAGGAAGGAGAAGGGTGGTTGTATCTGCATTATTATAGAAGTGACACATTCACATGGTTCAAAAATCAAAACTGTATATAAAGTTTACATTATATTTGGAAATAAAGTTCCAGTAACATCTGTTTACAGATTGGAAGGGAAAGGAAAGGAAAAGAAGTAGAAGATTTAAAGCGATAGTTGGGTGGTAATTTCTATGAATACTTCGTGATGGATTGGAAACAGAGTGTGAATAAGAGGGAGATGTCAAGAATGTTTTCTAAATTTCTGGTCTATCAAGGAAAATTCTAAAACATCAATCTCCACTTGAAAGTTTTGGAACAGGTATGATAAGATCATAGAATGAACTCCAGTCATGGTGGAATTTTAAATTGGACTCCCATGTATACACTGACATCTGTATATGCATATTATATAGAGATAAAAAATGCCTGAAGAGTATCTGTAAAGCTGTAATTCTCCAAAACAAATGACAAACATTTATTCTTTCATCCAATGACTTAATCATTAAGTGAGAGAAGTTGTTTATTAGGTCAACATTTGAAATTTCTGGCATGGTGGTTATATTCCATTTGTCTATTTGGAAAAAAAGCAAGAGACACTATAAATACAATATCATACACACACACACACACACACACACACACACACAAACTACATTATGCAGAACACCATCCAGTGCTATGCAGTCCATAGCCTTTAAGACCCCATATTTGTTTTCCCTGTCAGGATAGTGTAATGGTGCACTAATTAAGATAGAATACAGTTTAGTGAAGTTTCCAAACTGTAGACCCTCAAGTCCAACTCACTCTCTATCAGTTAGTTCTCTACTCTTCAATTATAGAGAGGAGCGTAAGAAGAAAAAAAAGAAGATAGTCATTAAAAGCCTATACTAAGAAATGTTCTATATTTTCCCAAGATGTTTTCATGATAAACCCACAGAATGTTTTTACCTTAGCAACAACAACAAAAGTATCCTAAATGAAGACAAAGGTCACTGCATCCTAAAGTGACCACATATCACTCTCTTAAAAGATGTAACCAAATTATCAAAGTATGTTGTTGCACATCACAATAAATATGTTTTTAGAAATAGTAAGATTTACACTGCAAATTTTTTTAGGAAAAAACGCTGAAATGCATTCAAAAAATTCTATGAACGTCTGCTTCCAATTAAATAATTACATCTATTCTCACCTTACATCAAGAAAACTGTTCGAAAACAAAAGCTAGTACTAGAACCTTTTTTTAAAATCCAATGCTTAGTAAAATATGACTGATTTCCCTGATATAACTAAAAGGAATCACAAAATATAATTTGATTTAAGAAAGGTACAGTTAAAAACTACATGGAAAAACAATCATAGTCTTAATTTTATATGGTATTATGAAGTGATGCTAAAAAAGAACATTTAAACAAGGTATGATGTGTTTTTACCAAGAAAGAAATAGCAAAGTCCCGCCTATTCACAGGTATTTTCCCTAGTTTTGGTTCTGATCTATGATCAATCTAACCTTCACAAACTTAGATAAGTTTGATTCACATTATATAGTAGATTTGGAAAAGAAAAATGCACCTGAAGCTACCATGTGAGTTTAGGAAGTTTCGTGCATTTGATTTTCTCTTCAGTTAATATGCACTGTCTCTTA
Organism: Scalopus aquaticus; assembly: GCA_004024925.1. Lineage (NCBI taxonomy): Eukaryota > Metazoa > Chordata > Mammalia > Eulipotyphla > Talpidae > Scalopus > Scalopus aquaticus. The sequence continues at coordinate 98,558 of PVIJ01000395.1, read as the reverse complement.
TTACCTACTTTGCAAGTGCATACTACAGTGAAAATAAGTTCAGGTTCACAGAGAAAAACATATTTTTTTAAGGGAAAAGTGTTACTCATAAACTGTTCTTCTGTTCAACATAAAGTACATCTTGTTTTAAAATACCCATTGATAAATATCCAAGTTTAAAAATGCAACTCACCACAATGTGGGCAAATATTAGGATATTTTCAAATGAGGAGGGAAGCATGCATGATCAAGTTTCAATTTAAAAGAAAAATTAATACAGAAAAAAAAAAATCTCCCAATGCAAATTGGTTTGAAATGAACTTTTTGTATTGGCTCCATTTCCAAACAGTTATTTTCTTGAGCACCACTTACTATGTATTTAAAATTGACCTGTAAATCTTAAAAAGAAAGCATGTAACAGTAACTATATTTAAATAACACAGTAAACTAAGTCCTTTCAGCTTACAAATATTTTCTTATAGAGTTCATATGGTTGAACTTATTTCTGAAGAATTTTTAAAAGGAAGTTAAAAGCATGTCAAAACAAATCTCATCTAAGATTTGCATTTGAATTTTATATATCAAGTAAAGAGTGAAAAATAACTTTGTGGAGATAAAACAGCAGCAAAGTAGCAGATAATAAACATACAAGGTTACATACAAAGAAACGAATCTCTTGGTTTGGTCTGTTTAAATATAAAACTTCTTAAAGCAAAATGAATATAAAATATTACACTGCAAGTAAGATGCTCTCTGAGTATTAATTATGTATATCCAATAAAAATTACATTAAATCTTTCATCATTGCCAGAAATTTTTAAATTCTGGGAAGAGAGAAATCAAACTTGAAGAGAAATAATCTCCATAAATTAGCAAACTAAAAGGTCATTTGCTCATAATCATTGGAGAAATGCATATACATGATCCAACTGAAGCAGACAGCCCCTAAAGATTGGGAGGCGAACCCTTACCTTGACAGGTGCCATTTTTCTCTTCATATCCTGCCTTGCACATGCATTTCCCGATGGGCACCAGCCACTCCCCTTCAGCGCTGCAGTGCATTTTGGGTGGTTCATCTGTCACAGAATGGTTGACACAGGAGCCTGACACTTCAAGCAATTGTGAGGAATCAGCTCCAGTGATTGTGTCAGGGAAGACAGCCAAGTGTCGTACCACAGAAGGACATTTTTTATAGTACACACGCACAGAAACCAAAGCAATGCAAGCACCTACATCTTGAAAAGCAAGATAAAATCCCTTTTTGCTGAGAGGTCCAACATCTCTGACCTCTGTGTTCAGTTTCATAACACGGTCACCGAGATCAAGTTCTGTAAAGCTTTCATCGGCAGCAATGGTATCAATTTTGATGTACTGATTTTCCTTGATATTTCTCCCATTCTCATCATCTGACTCAAAATAATACATGTTAAAGGTTTCCTTACAGGTCCCCAGTCCTCCAGGAAGGCTATTGCAATCCCGCAGAGTAAACTTGAGTTCTATGAAAATTCTGGAAGCACCTTCGTTGGATATCCAACTGGTCAAAAGCCAGTTATTCTGATTCTGTTCCATAACTTTGCATACTTGGTATGTGTGGATAGGAGCATAATTTTCATCAACTTCACCAATCTCTTCCCACTGTACAATATAAAACAAAAAGATAAAAAAAAAATCATCAAAATAGAAAATAATCAGCAAAAGTAGTCAAAGAAAGTTAATTCAGATGTATAAAGTTCTATAGCCTTTATATATAGTTTTAGAAGAAGAATGTATATAGGAAAAAATTTAAAAATTGTATTTCTCTTTTTAAGGTAAGAAAATTAATATTGTATTATTCATTGTCTCAAAATAACTGAAAGGTGAGCATATCTGGTAAACATTTTTCAGGAAAAATAAAGCATGTATTACAAAGTAAAAAAAAAAACTCAGTGCATATGCAGTTAACACTTTTTGCTCCACGCACGTATTCACGTGTTCATCTAGTCTCCGTTTTTTCACGCCACGGTGGATTTATTTGGAACTATTAGGAGCTATTTCTTTGATCGTACTCAGTCTAGAAGCTTTAATCTCTATGCATTTAAAATTTCATTAAAATATATCCAGTAGTTCAGGAGCTGTGTGTGTTTTATTGAATGCTTATACCATTCATGCGGTGGCACAGAAAATAGCTGGCACAAGAGGTGTTAAGATGAAACAGTGAAAGGAAACTACATATATTTGGATGAAAGTTATATATATATATAAACTAACAAAGTAGATAATATTTGAGAGAAAAAAGCTGTTTGTTTTTTTTAAGACAATGAGGGGAAAAGCAGTAAATATGGAAAAGAATGGAAGAAAACATAACGTGTTAATCCACACATTTAGTTCTGGCATGGAACAAATAACAGATTAGTGTAATAAAATTGAAAGAAATTCATTTTAGTTTACAATTAATAATAGATCTTTATTATTTGAACTAATCTTTCTAGCAATCTTTTACAAATTGGAGAGTTAAATGTTTATGTATCCACAAATATAATCCTAAAGATAGATATACAATAAGGACAAAAATTATAAATTAATAATATGAAGAGTCTTATCCTTTTGAATACTAACTTCCTGAAGCTCCTGAAATGCATTACTCATCAATATATTATTTTATATGTAATGACCTTAAGATACTTGCATATATACAAGATATAGAAAAAAACACTTATGATTTGTATAATTTCCAAAATATTATTTGGTTGAAGAGATACAAAGCTCTCTCTTACCTAGCAAAATATTCCAGTTTTAAGAATCCCAGGATACCATTATCACTTTATAAACAGTATAGAACCAACTTTTTATTCTTCAGAAAGGCATTAAGAAAACTTAAGAAATTTCTTAAATCTGTGTACATAGAACTGTATGTATTTTTGTTTGAAATTGTTTTAAATGGCTCTGAAAAACATAGTAATGAAACTATCAGGACCTTCAATAAATCTAGAATATGACTTCAGACATTTAGTATTATAAACTTAATAAGATCTCATTTCTTTAGACATGATATTAAGTAGAGCATTATTTCTTGATTCTATTCAACAAGGATGTGAAAAATGTGGAGTCACAAGGGATGCACATAAATTAAGTCATATACCTCAGATGAGCTCTTTCAAAATTCTAGCTGCCATCAGACAAAGGTCAGTAAAAGGTGCTAATGAGGGGAAACTGCTGAGTTCTTTAAACTCACAAGAGAGAGACATCAAGATTTTATCTTGCCTAGCAATCTTCACATTATGGTTTTACATAAGACTTATTTCTTTCATTTAAGCTCACTTTTGTCCTCTCTCAAAATGTATATAATATCTACTTCGTGTCTGGTTTTCTAAACCAGCTACTATTTTAGCTACTTACATTTTCTTTCTGAAGCTATCTGAATATCAAACTCTTTATTATAAATGATTCCTGAATGTCATGATTAATATTTCATGAATAGAGAACCTCAACTAACCAAACGAAAACAATAAAGAATGATCAACTTACTGTAAAACTATTATTTAAATATATATTATTTGAATTGGCAAAGTGGAAAATAGCATCAAAAATCTCTTTGAAAAATAAAATTGAAATGCTACATTATTTCTGTTTTCAATTTCATTTATAACAGCCTTCTAATAAAAAACACAAATAGATTTCAGATCCTTGGTCTTAAATCATTTATAGGAGACCTATTTCTGCATCATCTATTCCAAAAGACCACACTAGCAAGTAAAAGGAATTGGAATAGCAGTTTCTTCCAAGATTATAAGGCAAGTAATTCACAGACTTTGTACATAGTCCAAAGTACCACAAATATTATTAAAACTGCAAACCATGCAGCACTTGACAAGACAGCTTAATAGTTACTGCTTCAGGTAATAATTTCAAAGTATGTGCATAAGCATCTTGCTTCTCTGAGTATTCTCAATTAAGAAGTGAAAAACTGTAATTTTCTTTGATGCTAGAATCTATCATGGTGGGGTTTTATTTATTTTTTCTTTTCAAGTGTCCAAAATATAAATGAAGGCTCATATTTTCTCTTTCTAATGAATGGATAATTTCAATTTAAATAACTATGGCCATAAGCCATTAGGAAAATCAGAGGTAACACACACAAATTTCCCAGAAATATCTACTCTTACTTAGACAAATACATTAAAAAACAGACAAAAATATTTCATTTATTTTAGACTGACTAGCTGAAATAAAACCTTCAATTATCCCAAGTTTTCTTTCCTTTTAATATCAAGAGGACATCTTTTGTATAACTGCTGCTATACAAAAAGGAGAAACAAAAAGACAGAGGGAGAGTAACACTCAACCTAGGCGGACTAGAACCTCCCCTTATATTACATTCCCAAGTATACGTAGGATTCAAATGAACAGAATTTATAGTAACCTTTCAAGTTATCAGGGAGTACAGGGGACCATGGAGATGGATCACGGGTGAATTGGTGGTGGGCTGCCCAAGGGGAATACAAAATGTAAAAGACATAAATAACAATTAAAAAAAAAAGAACAACAACAAAAAAAAGATCTTAGCAAGTACCTGGCACATAGTTATGCCAAGATACAAAGTCATTATGGGGCTTCTAAATAGACTTTTAATAATAAAATAAAAATCATAAAAAAAAAGTTATCAGGGAGTACCTACTGTCTAGTTCCATTTTCATGATTTTTGTTCTATTTATCTTGTCTCTACATCTTGTCTCTACATCTTGTCTCTATTTATCTTGTCTCTACAAGACATTATCTTGTCTGTTGATGTTAAAAGTTGCAGTTTTAAAAATATTTGTGATACCTTGGACTATATACAAAGACTGTGAATTACTTGCCTTATAATCTTGGAAGAGGGTGCTATTCCAATTCCTTTTACTTGTTAGTGGTAAGAAAAGTTATAGAAGAGGCCTGGATAGAAATGCTTCACTGGTTTCGTATAGAGAAAAGACCACTGATCAGAACCCCGGTTTTCATCCTCGCTCTCATAATATGTAAGTGTATGAACAGAGACACAACCACTGCTATACCTGTGAAAACAGAAACTCTGTGCCAGTCACCTAGTACCCAACATAAGACAGAAGGGCCCCGAAAAGATTTGGCCCTACTCTACATTTTAGAAATGAAGAAACTAAAAATCAGACAAAAGAGAGGAATTTCCCAAGCGCACAAAGGACCTCTCTGACCGTTGGGCAAATCCTCTGCTTGTATCTACCTCTGTCTTCTTGTCACCATATCTCCCTTGGTTCCCAGTGTGTGAAACTGCATGTGAGATTCCTAAATTCATTGTGTTGATTGTTACTCACGCTGTTGAAACTAAAGTCACATGATGTAACCATGAAAGATTCTTCTTTCATTCTCTATGTATCTAAACACACTGAGAAACAGATATGAGGGTAGAGACATGATTATCTTATTCTCTACTATAGCTGAATCTAACCACATAGAATACAGAGGGTACTTGGTAAAATATAACAATAAATGAATTGATATGAAAAAGACTAATGGATCCCTCTTTAAAGGTCCACTAGTTTGAAATAATTCAACCCTGGTAAATAATTACATGATTTATCTTTCATTAGTTATAATAAATTTATTTATTAAGCATTTATTTGAATCATTTTTATAGTCTAATAATTCATGCAATTATATGAGTTAATTTTGTACATTAATTTGTGGATCTATTTTTATTATCACTATATTTTTCCAATTAAATTTTACAGCTTATTTTAAATATATTAATTTTGAGCATGATACGTATTAAAATATTAATTTTATGTTTCACTCACTAGCCTTCTATACTACCTTATACAGATGAAAGGATACAGGATATATAAGTATATATGCCAGAATATAACATATCACTTAGTGGCATTATATCTTAATTTATATTTCAATGAAATAATGTTAGTAAGATCTTTGTGATTTCTTCAGTACTGTGATATAAAAATAAGACTAGAATCAACTGCCTGAAGTTTCACTCTGAGGAAATCAAAGCATAATTATTTAACAAGATCTTTTTTAGCATATAAATGTTTCTTTGCAGCTTTGAATCATCTATTATCTCTTAATCTCTCATATTTTATATAATGCCTTTGAAATTCTCCAAAAAGAAAGTCCATTCTCCCCATTTTATTAAAAATATTTTAGATGTCAGTTATGATTTTCTCTGCATGTGTACAATATGATTTCTAACTTAACTGAAGATATACTAATTCCAAATTACTGCTGTTTTTAAAAGAGTACTGGACCTTGACCTGCAAAGATGTCTGGGAAAGTTTGACCATGTTTTCAAATTTGGAAACAAGACATTTTAATCATTTTAAACAGTGACTAGCATATTCCAATTTCTATCTCATAAAATATTTGTCTAAAGTCTAGTATTTCTAGAAGCTTCTTGTTGCAAAAGTCAGATGAAATACAATATAAGAATTCTGATATCTCAAAGTTCTTTTGCTTTTCTTTTAATTAGTGTTCAGTTGATGATTCTAATTTAAAATTTTAATGTCATATTTTAGTTTCATTATTTCATGAGGGTTTTTTTTTTGTTGTTGTTTTTTACAATGATTATAGTTGGGTAAAATATACTCAAATAAGGACCAGAATTCTTTATTTCTTATTTTCCCATTATGCATGTTACATGATTACTAAAATTCTTCTTTATGTCATTTTATAAGACACAATATGCTTACATAAAATCATTGTGTATTTCCTCCTAGTTAGATGTACCATTGAGTCCATTTGTCTCTGTGTCCCTGAAGCCTGCCGTTACTTAATACATTTAATATGGAAAGAACTGGGCTGGAACATTCTCAAGAGTAAATGATTTAGGACCATAATTAAGGCCCAAAGGTGAGGATTCCATCTACTCGTGGGCCAGACTTTTTTTTTTACTCTGTCATTACCACCTTTGATATGTCTTTGTCCAGGGAGAAGCCTTTCCTCATATGGAAGAAATATCATATTTCTAAGATCAGTACATGTTGGGCACAAATATGAGTCCTTAATCCACCTGCCTGTATAGTGGCTGCTGAAATACTTAAACAAGAATTGATAGGAAGAGCAAATTTTCTCTTGGGTCATAAAGGTTTGCAAGACACTTTGTTGTAACTCAAAGGAGATTCCAAAATGTGCGAAACCTCAGAACTAATAAGAACAGTTCAGTAAGAATAGCTTAGAGCTACAGTAAATCAAGACACATTTCAGACGATTTTCTTATTACACACAAGTGCAAGACTTATTATGTGCAGCACAACCACATAATTTTGCAGATGAGTAAAGTGAGGCCCAGAGTGACTAGCACACTAATGAGTGCCACATCACTATCTAAGATCAGAAGTATATTAATTAATGTTTTCTTCTTCTGAAGGGTTAAAAATATAACATATAAAATATGATGGATCATGATGTATCATTTTAACCAGCAAGAGAAAATTTTTTATTACATTATGAACTAGATATTTGTTACCACAAATATCTAGATAGGATTCAAATGAACAGAATTTATAGTAACCTTTCAAGATAAAATGCAGGACTTTGTCGCTACATTATAACATCCAGCTTTCCTTGATCAACTCACTGATTTTTCTATCAAGCCCACACACAACCCACTGAACAACCAAATCTTGATTTTTATTCACAACCACAAGCACAAAATAGCTCTTTAGAAAACAATACATGTAATATAGCTTGTTTCAAAAAATTCAATCTCTCTAATACCTCTGGTTCTATGGTAAAATACATGTGACAAAGTATATCAACTTTCAGCAAAAATCATTTAAGTCAATAATCATGTTACATTTTCTCAATAATATATTAGTCAGGAAAAATATTGCATCAAATAAGAGTCTGAGTTGTTTAAGACATCTTTAAAATTCATGAGTATGATGCAGCAGTATTGCTAGAAATGACTCAATTAGTTTTCTGTGTGTGAAATAAAGATGAAGTTGATTATTTTATTGCCCATAGAACAGTACGAATATTTATGTGCGCAAGTACAACTTGTAATACAAATAAAATTACTTCAGAGAAGCAAAATTTAAAACTTTCAAATTTATATTCATGTACTTGCAACAAAAATCATAAAAATTGAACATCTATATACAATACTAAATATGAATTGCAAAGAGGAAAATATTCCCCTGGAAAATAATTCATAGCTTTTTTATCTCTAAAATTGTTGTCAGTAATTATATAAAAAGAGGAGAAATGCATTCTTCACTTATTCTTTAAAAACTTATCAAACTGCAGAGAGATGAATTGGAGATAGGAAAAAACAAAAGTATCTTATCAGGGAAAATATGCACAATTAATGGTTATGATTTTAAGCAAGAAAAAATGACAAATATAAACAAAAAATAAAATATCTACATATGTCATGAATGCCTATATGTTATCCCACTTTTTAAAAGATATATATGAAATAGCTTCACATTGTATTCAATGTTAAAAATGTGTCACAAATACTTCAAGTTTTGAAGATTTTTATTCTTAAAAATGTACTTAGGAAAACAAATTCAAACCTATCTGATAAAAAATAATTTTAAAGGTTAGAATGAGCTAAGTGAGTAGGTATGCCTAAATAAACAAATCAATACATTAAGCTGAACTCTCAAAATATCTCATTAATGTTTTATCAAAAAGCAGTCCCATTAAATACACATTATCTAGTCTATTGATGATTTTTTTGCAATGAGTGGTAATTTTAAAAGAAGCAACTAAAAATAAACAGATTTATAAGTTTAGTTTATTTCCATTGTCTAGTTTAGTTCCACCAGTTACACTATATACTGAAATACCTCTGTGTTTAAGCTATAGTAGCCTTCTAATATATATTTTCGTCACATTATATAATACCAAGTCTAACAGACTATTACAAAATGTACATAGTCTGTGAGTTTATAGCTCTAAAGAGATGATCATGATCATGATTTCAATTATATACTTTTTTTTGGCAAGAATACACATTTATTATGGTGATTTTAAATTCTAGAACAACGTGTATTTCTGCTATGCTTTTGGGATTTCACAGTGAACACACACACAGATAAAAACTCCTTCAAGAAAGTCATTGAGAGAAGTTAGAACTGGTTCTCCAGTGTTATTTAAATATTTACGTTCTCAGTAACACTTAAAATTTTAAAATGACATTACTACCCTCTTTAATATAAATTCTTTCCTATTATAGAAAGCTAAATATTCTGTGGGGAAGTTTTCTTTTCAAAGCAATATGACAGTCTTAGTAAATGAGGGGAATAGACTATCTCACCTGGGATTCAATTTTATGACAACAAAGTAAATTAATACCCTCGCTATTCTTACAAAATAAAGGGGGGGAGGGTGTCAGTAAGCCATTTTAAACTCTGAATTATTTATCTGACTTACAAAATATACCACCAAACATGATTTTGCCTGTGATTTTTCGCCTTTATTCTGCCCTTATATTTCAATGTATAACATTACAACATGGTATAAGCCTTTACAACAGCACTCATAAAATCAATAATCAATTCCATATCTCACATTAATCATATCCTTATAATCAGTGGCTATTCAACATGAATCCCCATTTCATATAAAATCTTTGAGATTATTCAAGTTTAAGTAAGTATACTGCCAAGATATAGACACTAAAGTCCACTTCACTCACATGCCACCATCATACTAATGAAATTTTGTGGAAATGGAGATCATCTACGGCAGTTAGTCTGTTGTCCAGGCAGGTGCTGGAATGTCTACAGGGAACAAATTTATTTTTCAGGATCTAGATGCCTCTCTTTAAATGGAAGTAAAGTATAGAACAGTCATGAACTAAGTAGTCTGATAGTTTGATGCAAATTCAATTTTGATTATAAAATTGTATAATAGGGCGTGGTATCTGAAGTCAGGGATTGACTAATAGCTACATTTTTTGATTATCAATTTAATCTAAATATTTATTGCACTTTATTAACAATTTTTTGAGAATTACTATGAAATGAATTTTTCTAATATATGCAAATATAAAATATTTACATCAGCAACAGAATTGTAACAGTAGGGTGGAGAAAACATATCTGTTTACTGTGCCTGGACCTTCTGTCTGTATTTTTTTCTTCATTGCCTATGTTGTCTCTTAATAATTCTGACTACTGTACTTAGGTCAGTAGTCACAGTGGGAATAATTAAATTAATTTTGAAGTGTGATTTTTTGACACAAAATTAAAACAAGTTATCAATGCCTATTTCTCTGATTACCAATATAATACCATTTGTTTACATATTACAATAACAGGAAATGTATATAGGGCAAATCCAAATAATTAGGCTAATTATGGAACAGAAAGAGTATTTAACTTAATGAGTCTTGCATATTGTTATCTCAAATTTATTTGTAGATAAACAAACACAATAATTGTTATGATAAAGGATCTATCATAACTATAAGAGATCCTTGACTTCCATTCATTTTGTTCACTAACTCAATATCCAAATGTTAAATGCTGTATAAATTCATTTGTTCATTTGTTCAAAATCAGAATTTTAGGATTAGAGACGAGCTTATTGGTTTCCATAGGGACAGGGCATAGAAGGGGCAGAAAAGATTTGAATAGAATCAAAGAATGACAAAAGAAAGTATCATGGTGTTGGTGCTTCTGCTTAGCATCGGAGAGGTAGTTAACACCCAACTCCCCAGTTGTTGAATCTGTTCATATTTTAAAATGCAAGCATGTGCACACACATAGAGCAGAGAGAAAAGGAGAAAACCAAGAGATACAGTGAGGAAAGACCAAGAGAAAAAATTACACTTTCATGAACATGATCAACAAAACTGGAAATGAGATTTATCTGCCTTCAAAGCTTATGTATGAATTCAGCAGAGAATGATGTCTCCCAAAGAGGAAGAAAAAGCAGTCATTTCTAGGCAAACTTATGAATGGAGTAAATTGCCACTCTCTTGTATACTTTCCAAGGCATAGCCATATTTCTGATTCCCAAATTCTACTATATATTTATTTTTGAGTCTCTGTAACTTTAAATTAAAAACTAAGTAGTTATTATAGTAATGCCACCGAAAGAATTTCAGTGCAACTAGAAACCTATTGACTATTTCATAGAAAATGAGTGTTCTTTAGTGAGCTAACTATGGAACTGTTACTGGTTTTCTGTTTTACATCATTAAAAGTAAAAGCTTTGAGAATTCTATTCACATACATAAAGAAAATATGTATAGCATACACATCTGTATTGTAAATTTATGCAATAAATGTTTCTTTTATACATTATTTTTTATCCTTCATATTGCCAGAAAACTTACTCATACCGCAAGTGAGATATGTTGAACATTCTACAGAAAATATTTTGGAAAATTTTAAGATGTAAAGGTGATTGATATTGCTCATGCGTAGCTACATACTGGGATACCATGTCATAAGAACTAAATCCTGACTACACCCCTGTGACAAATTTTTCATTTTAAATTTATATCCCATTGTCCATTTAGTTATCAGTCTTCCCTAATGGATCCATTCTATTTGCATCAATAGGAAGAAAACTGTTGCTACTTGTGAAAACGATGTTCAGAATTATTTCTGCAGAACTCCTAAACTTCAATATATATTGACTGAGTGTATGTACACAGGTGTGAAAAAAAATGAATGAATGAAGTAATGAATGAATGAAAATGTTAACAGTCATGAATTGATTTACTCATTCTCCTTTTCTCAGTGGTATACTGGGATCTAAAGCAAGAAACAGAAAGAACTTGTGAGTGAATTATTTCTCCTTCCTTTTTCTAAAAGCAATTTAGTCAAAGAACACTTGGCATGTCAACCCTGAAATGTTGCCAGCCTTTAGCTCCAGCCACTACTTTTTTCTCTCAATAATAACTCCCACCATAAGAATGGCAAGGAAAGAAAGAAAAGGTTAAACTCAATTCTGTCAAATGTTGTTAAGAGTTGGCAGGTCCAGGAAAGGTTTTATAGTAAAGAGAATTGAATGTGGTAGAAAAGGGGCTACTTGCATCACTTTGAATTTCTTTTGTCTGTGTATCTTGTTTCCTGATTATCACTGGTAAGTCACAGTTGGCAAGCCCATGAGGGTTTTAGAAGACTGCAAAATTTTATTAAATGGTTAATCCATGGCATTTAAAAGATTCAATAATTCTTGTAAATAGAAGCACAATTTGTTGCATTTGATATTAAAGCTTGTTCTAATCATTTTTTTAACTTCATAAGAAATGGGATGTTAAAATTATAGAACAGTATCTGAAATTCCTATCTTGACAAGAGCTAATTAATGTGGAGTTCAAACACTGGAACCCAAATTCTCTTTCACTTACACTTCCCCCCACCAAATTCGCTTGGTCCAAATGAGGAAGGTAAGTCACAAGACTAAACAGGAACAATTCTTTGAACTATATCAGATAAGCAGTAGAGTCTCAATAATTCTTTTATCATAATGAATTAGAATCCTTTTAAAAAGTACATTACAGGGCTTCCCTGGTGGTGCAGGGGTTATGCGTCAGCACTAGGAAGCTATCCACAGCCACTGCAGCACATGTTCAATCCCAGCCAGGGAGCTTCCGAGATGGTGCAGCAGACCTCTCCTGTCTCACAGCCTGCTCCCCTTAGCAGTGTATTTCAGTTAATCCACCTGTTCTGCTCCCCACTCTGTCTCTGGTGAATCATCTCAACCCCCACATCTCTGGCCTACACCCCAGCTCTTATATGCATAAGTAAATATTTTTTTTAAAAGGACATTATACCAAATCACAGAAATCGAATTATTCCAAAATGTAAAACAGTATTATTTGATTTTTTAAAAAACATACACACAAAACAGTTTTATACATAAATATCAACTTCCAAAATTAGTTTTCTTGTTTTTGTCAAGGTTCTCAGTGTATTTTTAATTAATTTTCTTAAGAATTTAGAGCCATATTTTAATACTGACTGCCTTATAGCATCATTCAGTCATACCCAATTGCTTGCCAGTCTTTCTCTATGTTACTTTACTGCTTCATACAACCTTACTGCTCACACATTTCATTTCTGCAATTAATTTGATAGATAACTAATATGTGCCAATGTACCTATTGGCTTTTTTTTTATATTCAGTGACTAAGTATGCATTCTAATAGATGAATAGATGATTGCATTTATAATTCTAAATCCCCATATTGCATTATTCCATTCATTACAGATAGAGCTAATAAATAACACAGCTACTTGTTCTAGTCACATGAGCTCACCATTATGGGTCCATGAGAGAATGAACTGATGGCACTGACAGTCAGACTACTGTTTGCATATGTACAATCACTGACAATGCTCTTCTACAAAGGATTTATAGTTATCTGTTATAAACTACTAATGTTTTCTACATAACTAAAAAATGATTCCTTTGGGCCTCCCTGGTGGCGCAGCGGTTGAGCACTGCACTGTGGAGCTGTCGGCAGCAGCAATGCGAGGTCAAGTCCAGCAGGGGAGATTCCCACATGGCGCGGCAGACCTCTCCTGCCTCGCCCGCTGCTCCCCTCAGCAGTGTATTTCAGTCCATCTGCCCGTTCTGCTCTCCACTCTGTCTCTGGTGAACCCTCTCGCCGCCCCATGCCTCTGGCCCATACCCCAGCTTGTATGCATAAATAAATAAATCTTTTAAAAAATAAAATAAAATGATTCTTCTATGGAGACTATAAGTTAAACTTGAGAACTTAAGATTTTTCATACTTTCATAAATCAATATGAGATAAGCATAAGTATATACATATATATGTTTAGTATTTAAAAATCTGGACTCTGCTAGAAAAAAAAACATTAAAAGAGAAGCCTTGGTGTTTAAAAATCTTAAAATTTCATTCAGGTTGGAATCAGTATACAGAAAGAACATATAGCTATGAAAACTATATATTGCTATTAAATAATTGAATTTGATTTATGCACTCTAGTTTTGAAAATGTACCTCTAAATGAAAAATGAATAATGACTGAGGTGAATTTTTTTCTATTTAAATCACCTAACTCATTTTTTTCCACAACTAAAATATCTTAAAGTTGAAAAAATTAAACATTCAGCTGGAGATGTACTGTCTCATATGTGAGTGTGTGTGTGTGTGTACGCATACATATGCCAGATTTTCCTAAAAAGTATCTAGATGCCCAGAATTTACACTCAATTTATCAGTCATGCTTATATGATAGATAGATAGACAGACAGATAGATAAATTATGAATACATCATTATATCCAGAAAACATTGGTACAATATTTCCATAAATAAAGCCTATTTAACCTTTCTTTTTAACTTGCTTGCTTTTAAAACTTACTCATATTAGTATCTCTTCATTTATCTTGTTTTAATTGATACTATAAGCTTCTACTTTCTTTTATTCCTCTGTTCAATTTGAATGACTTACAACAGAGGTTTCCAAGCACTAGTTTCACCATCAACTGAATCATAACCACCTCTGGTAGTCATCAAAAATGCAGATTTCGGGCCTCCCTGTTGGCACAAGGAGTTAAGTCTCAGAACTTTGGAAGTATCAGCAGACACTGCAGCAGGAGTTCTATTCCTGGCCAGGGAGCTAACCCACATAGCACAGCAGACCTCTCCTGCCTTACCTCACTACTCCCCTCAGCAGTGTATTTCAGTCAATCCACCTGTTCTAGTTCTTGCTCTGCCTCTGGTGAACCTTCTCATCTCCCCCACCTCTGGACTATGCCCCAGCTCTTGTAAGCATAAACAAATAAATATTAAATAATAAATAAATAAATAATGCAGATTTTTGTGTATTGCACATGATCTACAAAATCTTCGTACCCACTAATACATATTGAAATATATGCTAAAAGCAATTGTTTAAAATGTATTGAGAACTTAAAATATGCCTAGAACTTTCTTAAATATTTTACATATTTTAACATAGTAATGAAGTGTAATGGGGAAGCTTTTATTATTTAGATGAGAAAACTAGGAAATCAAAGAGCTATGATTTTGGAAATATAATGCAGAGTCCAGTCTCCTGACCACTGATCACACACTCTCTTGGGTGAGATTAATATCTGGCCAGATTTCTATAAAAAATTTCCAGCAAATATGGATGACTACAGTACTGAATCACAAATATCCATAATATGCTTGTTTCTCAAACTAAATAAAATGTTCCTTAAGAGAAAGTATACTATATTTTAGATCCTTCAAAAGAATGCTTTAGTTGTCAGTCTATGTTTATTGAATTGATTCTCCTTTTCATCAAAATCATCTACAATAAGACAATATTATATAGCAAACTTTCCTCTTATGACACAGGATATTTGTCTATTGTCTGACCCAAATACCATTTCCTGCACCACGAGTACATATTTTAACTCTGTTTTTATAAGGGACAGTTCATCAGCAACAGATATATTGTTGTGTTTTGTGGGTTTTTTTAATAACTTTAGAATTTGCACTTTTATAAGTTTCTAAATTTGCTCTCTGATATTGGCTTTGGCCTATATTCCAGAAAGCAACGGACTAAACTATAGATCTTCTTAGTAGGATTAAATGAATGCAAGTTTCCTTCATGACACTTTAGTCCATTCAGTTTGTTTGTTTCTGTGAGCTAACCAAATGACAGTTATTCTTTAACTTGCCTACAGAGATACAGGTTATATTTTAATTTAACTTTTAGTTGTTTTTTTTTTAAGATTTATTTATATATGCATACAAACTGGAGTGCAGGCCAGAGGTGTGGGGCGGTGAGAGGGTTCACCAGAGACAGAATGGAGAGCAAAACAGGTAGATTGATAGAAATATACTGCTGAGGGGAACAGCGGGGCAAGGCAGGAGAGATCTGCTGCGCCATGTGGGAATCTCCCCAGGAATCTCCCCGGCTGAGCATCAAACTCGTGTTGCAGCTGCCAACAGCTCCACAAAGCTGTGTTAAACCCGTTGAGGGAGGCCCTTAATTTTTAGTTTTTACATCTACCTTCTTTTTAGTCTTTACCTATGTTTATGATAATTACACAGAATTAATAATCATTCAAAATCTTCTATCTGTGCATGAACATAATCTTTTTTCTTTTATAAGAATCAAAGTTAAAATAGTGTTTCGGTAACTGAAAGGTTCTGCATATATTAATTTAAAATAAAAGCACACCATGGTGTTGGTTGATTGTTGCTGTTTATGGGTAACTGTATGCTCAACAACTGTGCCGAAACTGTGATTTTAAATTTGAACTCATTTAAAAATAGAAAGAAGATATCCATATCTGATTCTCCAATATCAAACACAGTCACTGGTATATTGAAAGTGGGTGATAATGTTTATGAATTAGCATATACAGTCTTTTTCTCCATTAGACTGTAACTAACGTGAAGTTTGTCTTTCATTTCTTAGTATTTAGTTTAAAAAGTTTTACAAAAAATGTAATTCTTTAAACAAGTGAAAAAGAGAATCAAAAGTGAAGCCAAAAGGATTCTGAAATCACAATTCAAAAGAAAAATATAAGATACAGATTAAGAAATGTAATCAGATGCCTACAGATGAAAATGGGGGTTCAATATTGGGTTATTCAGAAAAACTTTCCAAAGGTGTACGAATATGAGATATTTTCAGAAGGGTTTCTAGTATATTGACATATTTAACTCCTGGCACTTTTACATATCTAACACTAGAGTTCGTGAGTGTGTGTGTGGGTGAGGGGGTGTCTATCTGTGAATATGTTTCTGAGTGTGATTGAGATTTGGGAGGGGAAGGGAAAGGTACCATCACAATTCTGAGTTCAAATGAGAGACTCAGTCCACTAACTTCTCAGATTCCCTTAGATTCTATTTTGCTGAAGCTTAAGGAGAATGATTAAACTTTAAATGAGAATCTTAAAGATATTATTAGTCAGTGAGGCCCAACTTGCTTTAGGCATCCTTGTTTTTTATTTTCATTTTTTTGTAATCCTATATAATTGTATTCTGTTCAGCTTGCTTTATCCTACAGAAAAGTAACTTTTTCAATTAAAAGCAACTCCAAACAGTATTTGTTAGTAAACTCTCCCAAAATGAAATGTAAACCAGTGTTAGATTAAATCGACAACACAGGTGAGATGGAAATGATATAAGCACCACAGCAGTATTAAAGTTTTCTAGAAAAACACACTTTACCTTATTTGTTCATATCTGGATCTGAATGAATTTATAAAAGTATTCAAAACAGAAGGTACATGGCATATACTTTTTAAAAATCTTGGAAAGAGTCAAGAGCTACAATCTATAAATGAAAATACAATTTTACATCATTCTCAAACATTAGTTAATGAACCATGACAGAATTTTCACTAATTTTAAAGGAAATAAGAAAACTAGAGTAGGTATTTCATAAGACCAAATTTGTTCAATTTTATTGATTTTTCTTTATTTGAAGATTATATGCTTATTAATTTTTGGTACTGTAGTTCTCTTTTTTGATGAAACAGCAATGATAATAGACAATAGTTTTGACTTTCGGAGTTAGTTGAGTTAAAATTACTAAGTCACTGGTAGATAAGCAGCCTAACTATCTATAATTCAAAGAGATACTTGTGGGTCGTTGGGGTTTTTCTGTAAGAAAGAAGAAATGAATGATTGATACCTCCTAGAAAAGACCTTGGCTTCTGAGATAAACTGTGCACAGTATTTGAACTTCAAGTTCATATAACTTCAATTATTAATAAGAATAGACTGGTCAGCATGTCACAGAACTGTCAACAGTATAGTAATATTTGATTTTAAGGGTATTTATTATAATAGTCACTATAAAACAGTTTTTATCAAAGATACAAGCATGGGCTTAGGCAGTTTAACTCATGAAAAGGTAGCATCCCCATACCACTGGCATTTGAAATCATAAACCATTGCTCAGCATTGTTTTTCAAAGAAGTTGTGTCCCTAAGGCCATAAGTCTCACAAAAGGCTATTTAACATGTAATATGCAATGTAATTAATTTATATGATGCTAATTGACATATATGACAATTACATATAAAGTTATCATTGAAGATATCTGATGTTCATATTTCTTTTACAACAATCCCAGAAATTTGATCCATGTTCCTATAAATAAGGAAAAAAATTTCCCCTCCAACCACACATTTAATTATTTATCTATTCTTTCATTCAACAGTTATACTGATCTCCTACTATGATCTGGAGAAACATCAATGAACAAGAAAAACAACTTGTGTTTCCTGTGATATACCTAAAATGTTATGAGTCATACAATAATGATTGATATGATATGATATATAATGTGTATTATGTAATATAAATATGGATAAAATATAATAATATAATATCATGTGATGTAATAATAATGGAAGGTTTGTGGCAACTGCTAGAAAGGAAATATTAAGTTTCTCTTACAAATTTCGAGGTAGCTAAATGAAGCAGGAGACTGCAAGGTTTTGTAATTTTAGGCGTGTTTAGAATAGCTAGTTCATAGAGAACAGGGTCAGTTACCGGAGTGTAAATATTTCTGGCTGATCATATAATGCTAGTAGTTTCTATCTAGTATGAGTGTCATACAATAAAACAAAAATTCTTCATGAGATCACTTTAAAAGTTGTGGTACAGAGTGATACTCTTTCTTAGAAATAAATATGCTTTAATAACACATTGTTATGTGTTTCAGCAGCACCATAGCAACTATTACAATTAACACCAAATGTCTGTGGTTTTATTTGATGCAGTTTCTAAATTCCTAATAAAATTGTAGAAACTACTAAAAATGCATATATTTGCACCATTGGTAACTAAGGAATAATGGACACAAAGGTAAAATCGGGTCCACAATCTAACAACTAAATTCATATTACAATTACGATATAGATACAAAACTTGACAAACATATTCAGTTGAAAACCAGAAAAAGAATTATATTAATAGATGTAAGTGGCAAGAATTGTTATGCTTCAGAAAGTTACTCAGGTGGAGATAAAATAATTTTAAGATATAATAAAAATCTTATTAAATTATTTTAAATGCAAAAACAATTTTGATGACATTTTAAAACCAGTCATTGAATGGGTTTGGGTTTATTTGTCATCATTCGGTGCCTCTGTGAACACTACTGATTCATAAATTCACTGCGGTGTATGGGTGCCACACACTGATGCTGTGCGACTTAATGACTATAAACAAAGGCAAAAATTTTCATTTACAGCTATTAAATACTTGATTTCCTTTTAAAATCATAACAGAATAAACTGAAACCTCTCATAATACTTCCATAAAATTAGAGGTAGATATCTTTAAGGGCACACACATTTGAAAATAATTTTACCAGTAAAAGAAGTGAATAAAATCAACAGACTTGATGGGTATTCAAAACAACATAGAGGACCTCGAGGGATGATGATTACTGCAGTAAGTCGAATGAAGAAAGACAAACACCATATGATTTCATCCATATGTGGTACATAAGGAATCAAACAAACATGGGAATCAAATAAAGCAAAAATGAACTTTATCATATTAAAACAAAAAAGCAACTTCTATAGAAAAACTAATCATTGGCATAATGAAATAACCACCTTAGATTTCAGGGCTTAATGAACATTGACTGTTCATATTAACTTTAGATAACTAAAAATATAATGTTTATTTGCTCAAGAAAGGATATTGTAAATTCTGCACTATGTACTCTCATGCATAAATTATTGAATGTAAATGCAGCTAGCTGTAGGGAAATTCCACTAAATGTAATAATTGATTTAATAGAGAAAATTATGTAAAGAGAATTATTGTACCTTAAAATTCCTTGTCAACTAATCATATGCATAAAATGCATAAAATGACTGCTTGTTTTGAACATGAGTATACAGAAAACACCACTTTTATGAGGGATTTTTGTGTTTCATGTGCAGACACAGTCATAGACTATGTAATATGGGTGATAAAGCATTTTCTTCTCCAGTCATCAAATGATACCAGTTATGACATTCAAGTATATTAAGATATCAAGCATTTAAATAGTACTTAATATTTCTTTCACAGTTCTCCCATGAGGTAAGTCAATATCCTCTTCTCTTGAAAGATTTAACAATTGATCTACTTATCCTAATTCACAGAAGGAAGTCACTGTAAAAATGAGTTAAATTTAAAAATCCCCTTGTCACTGAGTTTGTATCTACATAATAAGAAACTGTCCACAATAAAATAAATGATAACAGATTCAATTTCGCAGTTATTTTAATATTTATTTAAAGAGGTCCAATAAATGTTAACTGAATATCACATATAGTTCAGTCACACTTTGAATAACAATTTTATATTTTGAAAGGAGGCATTATGTAAAACAGGACTTAGTATTGAAATTTGTCACTGACAATGGATAAATAAAACATTAATTCACTGCAAAAATGAAAAATAATTTTGAACTTGTGAGATTTGATAAATACTGCAATAGATGTCTAACACATCACGGATACAATACCTGCTTTTTCTGGTTCCCAGAGGAGTCCATAGAAAATATTACTATTAGCTATTGCATTATTTGGATAAAATATTTGTTATGCATGTGAATTCGGAGTTCAAATTTCTTTGTTAAAAAACCCTGTACAAAATTGAAATGCTTTGTGCAGTTAGTTGTATAATTACATAATCTCCAGTTCCAGAATTTTCTTTTTTCAATCATTGAATGTCTATTACATCTTTGTATCCTGAGTGCCTAGCATAATTCTAGCACATAGGTTTGCTGGATAAATATTTGTTGGGCGCAGTAATGAAAAATTCTATATATGTATTAAGAAATTAATTTTAAAGACATGATTCCAAGGTTATATGAAAACTCATAATTTCAATTCAAAGTTATATTTTAAAAATTCACTTGTGCAAGTGTGTGAGACAAAAGACAAGTAAAAGATACACCGCATTTTGTTAGAAGACATTAGTTTAATATAACTTTCTGTGCTATTTTTATATAGCCTCTTTCTCTTTCCTACCAAAGCACAATAGATGATATGATATAGATGTCTAATTAGAGCATAAGTTAAATAAATTATTTGGTTTCTCACGTATAGATGAAAAGTGGTTTTCTTTCATTCACCTTAGAAAAAGTAGAGCTAAATTCTCACAACCACAGCAGGTATGTCTAGGTCACCACATTGCTATAACCACTCTATAAGTCTGACAAAGCCCATGCAACATAATAGAAAAAATGTGCAGCATAAATCCCAATGGTAGATTAGGTAGCTGTGTTTATGGTGCCTGAGACAAAATTTCAGGCATGTGTGGGGAAGTGATTCTTAGGCACTGTTCCATATGCCATTAAGATTAAGAACGGGAAAGTTTTCCTTACTTCTATTTCTCTGTGTACCACTGTATTCAGTTAGGTTTTAAAAGAGTAAGAGTTTTCTGTTGTTTTGTTTGAATAGAATGTCTCCTAAATTGTGTTCTCCTGAACATTCTTCATGAAGAATGCTTATCATAAGAATCCTTATCAAAAGGGTAAAGAGAAAAATGTTTCCTGATCAAATAATTTGGGAAATATGCATGCTCAATAATATATCAAAAATTAGTATAAAATGACAGGTAGAAAAATCTATTTAACCCCATTTAATTTACTATTTTCAAAACTTACTTGAGAATAGAACCCCTTGGTTTTGACAAAATTATTTCCCATTTCAGAAAATTTTTAGTCAGCCATTACTCTGGAAATGTTTATCATCAATTCAGGAGGTTTATCTATCCCACCTTATTTACATCCTGAAAGCCTGTTTTGGCTTGTAAATTCACATTCATTTTATGGAATGTGTAGCCGAAGCAAGAGAGAAATATCTCTCATGTTCTCCTGGATCTGACCACTTTATATCTTATTACTCCTCTAAAAAATAGAAATCAGCACCCATCTTAGTTGAGGCTGCTATAACAAGTACCATAAACTAGGTGACTTAAGCAATAAATATTTGTTTCTCACAGTTCTAGTGGATGATGCCCCAAATTAGGAAGTCAGCAGATCTACTGTTTGTTAAGAGTCTGCTTCCTGGTTTGTAGATGGACACATATCCGCATGAGAGAAACAGCGTGGTAAGGAGATATAAACTGTCTCCTGACTCTTCTTATAAGGCACTTACCCCATTACAAAAGTTCTTTTCGCTTAAGGTAATTAGTTCCCAAAGCCCCATTTCCTAATCTTAGCACTTGAGGGTAAAGATCCCAACATATGAATTTTGGAGTACACAGCATTCAGTACACAGCAGTGTTAAATTCTCCAACTTCTTCAAATTTGTACCTCAATTCTCAGACTTGACTATCTTAGCTAGAATCCTAGAGGTGATTTCTTCATTAGAACTTGCATAAATTTCAACTATGAACTAATTCTACTTTATTATCTTTGTACATGTTACAACTGCTCATTCTGTCAGAGTTTAACTCTAAGTCTGAACCAGAAAAGCATAAAAGATGGGTATTAAAATACCTTAATTATCAATAAATATTTTTTAATAGATGAATAAACTGAGGTCATTAAAATTGGATTAACTCACAAATTTAATTCCTTATGGACACATATTGCTGTTATTTTTGTTGTTATTTATACTTCTATTGTCTTTGTCATGGCCATTTTCATATTTTTGCACTAACCGCATTTATTAAAAAAGATTCTTAAAAGTATATTGGAAAATGTTTGCCATGCTTATTTAATACTATGAAGAATTTCAACTATAAAATTCCATGGTACATTTATTTTAAAATATTATGTATTAAATTTTCTGCCCAGAGATGTGGGGAGGGTGCATAAGAAAATCTTCATTTCATTATTTTATCAATTACATGTATGATAGTCCTTAATTCTCATTTTCCTTTCAAAAGACAGATTGTACATATATGACTGTGTGTGTATGTAAATATATCTGTGTATGTGCATGTGTGTGTGTGAGCATGTGTGTAGAGAGAAAGAGGCAGAGAGAGAGATTTATGTACATGTGTGTATGTGTGCAGAGGCAGGATGAACTTCAGTGAACTATTAAATAATGCTACAATGCAAATCACTGATGACCGGCAAGTTAAAAAACACTATCAAATCTGATGACATGTTAGTTGCCTTTTACCTTAGAGACTGACATTCTAATCCAATTTTTGAACCACATTAATTTGCCTAAATTGATAATTAAAATTATTTGTGCAATTTTGATTGAATACTTTAAATTAATATAGTCCAAAAATTTAAAATTACAAAGTGATAAAATGCATTTATATTATAATTACTGTTAACTGCATTTAAAAATCCTATTATTAAATCTAGCATCAAAATAAAGCAAACAGTAAATCAGAGAAGCTTTTTTAATGAAATGACTTTATCTCTCAGGATTATACTCATTGCTATGCCCTTTAATTGTGCAGATTGAAAGGATTTGTGACAAAGTGAAAAATCTTGCATTGCTTGAATAATTTGTAATCACAGCAGAGCCTATGAGTCACTGGTTTATTACATATTTGTGTGTATAATTAAATAAATTCCATGTTTGTCCAAATACTCAAAATTCTTTCAAAATGAAAATTCTCCAACAGGGCAATTGCACCACCCTGATGTATAAAACACAGAATGGGGTGTGGTTTTGAAGCATATGAATAACATTCCCATTAGCTGTGTACTATATCAAATATTAAGATGTAACACTGAATTGGAATACAGGTTCTCAGTAAATTCATATTCATAACATATTTTATTTAATATTCATAATAACATTTTAGAAGTCAAAATCATGTAAGGAAATTCCATATAAAAGCAGTATTAACTGATATTAAAGTTGCCTTCTTCTTTTGTTTCTCTATTCTTGTGTCTGTGACTTGCTTCTAAGTAAGAGACTTCACTTCAGATGCAGCATAGGGACTTTCAGAACAAGGTCAGCAATCACAAGGGTGATTTTCCTGGGCTCTAAGGAAACAATGAGCTAATAGGATGCTATTAACATTATGCCTACTCATAACTATATGTAGACAGGAATAGGGCAGTCAAAATAACAAGAAGACTCAGAGATATTTGTGTTACAGGAAAGAATGATGATAGCCAAAAGATGTAGAATCAATGAGAACAATGAATTCCAAAGTAAAAAAAAAAAAAAAAAGTGGGAAAGTATTAAGATATTATGTAAAGCAGAAGATCATTTAATATGTTTATGAAATATAACTTAAGTAAATCAAATAGACCACTCAAATACTATTAGTGAATGCTGGGTGAAATTCATGTGCATTGTAGAAATCAGCCTTTACAGACATGATTGAAATTATATACTGAAACAACACATTTTCCTGAAAATTTTCACATTAATAATTGTTTTCACAACAAAATAAATTTATATTGAGGGAAATCCTTTCTTATCAGAATTCCTCAAAGACACCCATTGGGAAGAAATACAAATTTTTTAAGCATCAATAACAGAGATGGGCAACAACAGCTACAGTTACACTACACAATGCGTGCCCTCCCCAACACAACAAGAGTTCCTTTAGTCATTAATGGGAACTAAACCAAGGAGAGCCCATCAAAATCTTTGGAATCTAGGGCCTCCCCGGTGGTGCAGCAGTTAAGCGTTGCGTTGTGGAGCTGTGGGCAGTGGCGACGCGAGTTCAACGCCAGGCAGGGCAGATTCCCACATGGCGCAGCAGACCTCTCCTGCCTCACAGACCTCTCCTGCCTCGCCCACTGCTCCCCCCAGCAGTGTATTTCCGTCCATCTGCCTGTTCTGCTCCCCACTCTCTCTCTGGTGAACTCTCTCACTGCACCACGCCTCTGGCCTGTACCCCAGCTTGTATGCATAAAATAAATCTTTAAAAAAAAAATTCTTTGGAATCTAGAACATTCCAAATCTGACTTTTTTTTTTTTAATAGAGGAGATCAAACTTGGAATTTGGGACAAATCATGTGCAAAATGAAACAAAGAAATGTTTTGCTTTGTCTTGTTTTGTTTTCTTTAGTTTCCTTTCTCCTGCAGTTTATCCTTACTCTCCCGTATCAAATACCCACACTCTGACACTCCTCCAAACACTCCAAATTCCCCAACATGTGAAAGACATCTGGTTCATAGAGAAAAAGATAAAGAAACATCTGATCAGAAGACGGAACTACAGAGAAGAGGCAATCACTGCCTAGCCCATAGACACTTGCCCAATGGCTTGGCTTCATTATTTCAAGAATTCAATTGACATTAAACTAGCTAAAGTCAATTTATGTTCTTGAAACCATTTGAAATGCTTAAAAGAGTTTTTATTGGTGGGCCTCCCTGGTGGTACAGTGGTTAAGTGCTGCGCTGTGGAGATGTTGGCAGCAGAGACGCGAGTTCGACGCCCAGCTGGGGAGAATTCCACATGGCGCAGCAGACCTCTCCTGCCTCACCTGCTGCTCCCCTCAGCAGTGTATTCCCATCAATCTGCCTGTTCTGCTCCCCACTCTGTCTCTGTCTCAGTGAACCCTCTCGCCGCCCCACGCCTCTGGCCTGTACCCCAGCTTGCATGCATAAATAAATAAATCTTTTTAAAAAAGGAGTTTTTATTGGAATGTATTGGCACATGGAATTAAATGAAACATAACATTACTGTCAGGTGAAAACATAATGATTCAACATATGTGTATAGTGTGAAATAATCACCATCATAAGTTTAATTAACACTGTCACCACAGAAACTGAACTTGACCAACAAAATAACAAATAACTAAATCAACTTCATTTATCCAACAACTTAAATACTTAGTATACCTCTAGGAAACTATTCTTGCAAGCATAATATTTTATTTTAAGATTTTGTGAGTGAAATATTTTTCTCATAACCCAACTATTAAAGGAGAAAAAAACCAGCATTTAAGTCATTTTGAAGATAGATTATTAATTTTGTATACATCCATCATTGTATACTTGCTCTAATTGAGACGAAAGTACTGCTGATATAAAAAAAAATAGTGTTAAATTTTCAAAGATTTCAATAAACACACTCTCCTAGTCTACTCAGACTCTAATAAAATACACAGACTGGGTAGAAATGTATTTCTCACAGTTCTGAAGGCTGAAAATCTGGAGTCTGGATGCCATAACAGGCATATGAGGATCCCCTCAGACTTACTGTATATTATAAAGAATGGTGATTAGCTATCTTTCTGGGATCTTTTTATATAAAAACAGTAATTGCAACTATGAGGAATTTACCTTCAAATCCTAAGCATTTTGTAAAGGATCCTCCCTCCTAAGACCATCACATGGGACATTAAAATTTCTATAGTACTTATAGAGCTACAAAATTATATTTCATTTTGCTTTTGATAATTATTTCCCTTCTTTACTGTGATTTTTTTCCTCTTGTTACAATTATCAGGTATTACTATTTTGAACTGTGAAACTGAGTTGTCCTTCAATGAAAAACAATGTAATATTTTAGGAAACTAAAATATACTAGCAAGTCAAGTGTCATGGGACTTTGGTAAAATCAAGTTTTTAATAATCAAGTATTAAGATATTTTATTTAAAAGGTGAATGTATTTTCCATCTTTAGATATTAACTAAAATTTTAACTAAAATTTATTTCAAACATACTAAAGAGAATGAGACAACTGTTAAAAAATGACCATATAAGCTTATCACAGCCTAAATACATACCTCTTGGGAGAAATAAGAACAAGAAAAGAAACCAAGATTATTAATAATTGCTATACCAGACACTGACTGTTTAATACAGACCAGGCATTGTGCTAAGCATTGCACTGTTACCTTATTCTAATCCATATAAGAACCTTTTGTAACAGAAAATACTATACAAAATTTATAGGCTAAGAAATAGAGACACAGAGAAATTAACTCGTTAACTACACAGTAAGTAATAAGGAATAGAGCCAAATTTTCAGTCTGGATTAGCACATTTCAAAGTATCCACATTAAATATACTGCCTCTAATGAGATAAATATTTATAATTTATAATAACTTAGTAATAAGTTCAAAGGAATGGTGATCTAGATTTGTATATATGTTGATGCAGTTTATATATTTCACAACTCTAGGTAAATCGCTCAAAAGTATCAATCTGAATAGTTAAGGAAAGGAACCAAGTCCTGTTTGTACATCATAATCTTTTTGTAAATAAATTGTATAATTAAATAATGCATTCTTGGCTAAGTCTTCATGACAACAAATAAGAACTCCTAAATCCAAACTTTGATGTCTCTTTTCACTCCTCTAATTTATTTAAAAATGTTTACGTTTTTGGTTCTAAAGAAACACCAACTTTTAAAAGCTTTAGATATCCGATAACATATTAGTAATGGATTCACCTAATGTAAATTTATATTTCAGGCATAGGGTTGCATGCTAAAGTAAGCACAAATGGTCTTTACACTAGAGGAATTTACAGTATTCACACCAGTGACTGGTAACAATGTAAATATCTAATTTTTAATGCAGTCACACAATGAATTTTTAACCTAGAAAGTAGAAACCCTCTGGGTGGTAATAAAAGATTTCATATTATACATATTAAGTTGGACTTTAAAAATACTAGCATTAAGAAAGGTTATATAGAGGGTAGAAGGTGGAGTACTTCAAATAATTTGTACATAACACTAGAGGTGAAAAATTACATGAAGCCTTTGGGGAGTGAAGACAAGAGAAATCAATTCATTTGTGGGTAAGTGAGAAGGGATATAATATCACAAAGATAGCAACAACCAAGTTGCAGAAGATGAAGATTCCGGTCTGAGCAGTTTGGACCATCATTTTCTATATTAGCACAAGCACTGAACAGCATAAAGGGAGGGGGGTGGGGGCGGTAACAATGAATAGCAAAAGCCTCAAAAAACTTCAAAAGCAAGAGGAGTTTTGAGCATTCTCTCTTCCCCTGCTGCCTTTAATGGAAATAATCAACAGGAATGCTCAATGATTACAGTATATTTTTTCTCTGTGGGAGAAGGAGATTATGTACTCAGAACCATAAAGCATTTTGCTTGGAAAATTAATTCAAATTGTCTTGCATGGGAGCACTGTCACATGAATTGAAAACAGCTGAAGAATGGTTAGGGTAAAAAAAGATCATGATAAACAGCAATCAAACCATTCGGAAAAATACCTTGTGCTTGGGCCCTGGGGACCTTTTCAAGGCCCAATTTTATTGAACATCTTCATTAATGAATAGGAAGATGAGAGTTCTTTTTAAAAAAATCATTATATTCACACATGGAAACTGGTACAAATATGAATAAAAGCAGAGTTTTGTTTTGTATTTTCAGAAAGTTGAAGTATTGTAGTCCCAGATTTTACATGGACAATACCATTTGGCAAACAAACATCTCAACAGAGACCAGGAATCCCCATAGACATAATGGGAGAAAGAAAACATTAGGACCTACTATGAAATAGGCAAGAGTTACATTGGGAAATTGTTGTTCAATGTAAGTGTGTCCACAGTTGGCTTACATCACAGGAGAGGCACAGTGACCTGCACAGGACTCTAGAAACGACCTAAAATTCTGTTCACATTTATCTTCTCTGATTGTTAAACAGGTCAGTGGAAAAAAGTCATGAAACGAAGACCAGATCAGAAGAATGAAGGGCTTGGGTACAAAACTAAACAAAGGGATGAGTATGAATAATACAGATATACATGTTGCAGTCTGAAGGGAAAAAAATAGGGGTTGGGTAGATGGAAGAGGGAGAATTGATAAAATGATGTGCTAACAGGGAAGAGAAGTTCTGGATGTGATGCTTTTCTGAGGAACAGTCCTTAAACAGCAATCTGAAAGATGAAGCTTTCAGTCAGTTTAAGGAGAAATAACTAATAAGAGGATATGCTGGATAAAGATCATTTTTCGGTTTATATTTATGACATGAGAAAAGTGTTTTGGAAGCCTCTAAGGAAAAAAATATTTGGACTATTTTATAGGGATTTTAAATACATAAACAGACCAACACTTAATAGGTGGAGGGGTGTATAAAGACACACACATAATAAACTATATATTTATAAACACACACACACACACACACACACACACACACACACACACACACCTCAACCCTACTTTGAAGGAATACATTGTGACTACTTTATTTCATTCACTGTAGTCCTGTATATCAAAGACTCAATACAGTATTTGTCTTGTACAGAAGCAGAGCTGGACATTTTAAAAAACTTTTTTCATAATTGCTAAGTTTCCATGTGGGAAATCTAAATGCAAAATTGTCTTCTAAACTTCTGTGTATGCTTAATGACTATCTTGAATTCCTTAAATTATTTATCTTAATTACCTTACTGGTTGGCTATACTTTTTGTTTTTCTAAAAAATAATGAATACAAAGCTACTTTGGAATAGGATAGTTCTTCATTATACTGGCATTTGCATTATATAGTATAATATCCATTCCATTTAGAATTATTTTCTATCACTGACCAAATAAAGAGCTTTTCTTTATCCATGAATGTGTTCTTTTTTATCCACTTCAGCATTACTTTAATCTTTATTAGCTTCTCCATGCTCAGTGTGCACCTCAATGCTTGCCATTATCTTTCTTCTTTTTAGTAGAAAGGAAAGTCAAAATAAGATTCTGGCAAAATTAACCCTCATCAATAGCAAAATATAACAGGTAAGCAGCATTTGAATATTTCTTTTCACCTTTGCCTTTAATTCTGGGGAGAAGGAATCATACACACACACTTTTCCCAAAATCTCACACACACTTTTCCCAAAATCTGAGTATCAGAATAGAAAAATACAATTAAATATTTTCTTGATTCAAGAGAACCAATATAAAACACTAACAATGTATCCATAGTCATTTTAAGTAACCCAAAACTAAGTAAGTTTCAACTTCAAAAGTAAATAAACAGTTTCTCTATCTCCAAGAAATCAGAAAATAAAACAAAGCTTTAAACTCTGTTTGGAAGGGTCTTCTTTGTAGGACTATTCCTTGCTCTTTCTCCCCCAGGCAGAGAACAAATTACTCTCTATTTTAGCACAAAAATTATTTAATTCAACACTTTAAAATCTCTCCCAAATGAATTAATTGTTAAGAATGATCCTGATAACCCCTAAAATCAGCATACAAAAGCTATCAAAATAATATTCATCCACTTTGACTAGAAGAAAGAAATACATACAGCAAAAATAAAAGCAAAACTATCAATATAACCTCAGAGGTGATGCCCAGGGGAATGGAGAGGTTTGTCTATTGTGTGCTACAGGAAGTGTGGAGAACTCAGTGGGGAAAAGGCAGGTACCATCAAAGCAAAGGAGGCAGGTGTATCTTGTGATCATTTGTAACAACATTTGGGAAAAAAAAGAGCAAGAGTGGAATTTCTAATACATAACAGCATAATCTGTTCTAAACAAATACCATAGCCATTAATCTTATTCTCATAAGCATAAAACCTGAAAACAATACCTAGAAATTTCCAGGAAACAATGCTATTTACATTCTATGCTTAGACGAATATATATAAATCAATATAAGATATTCCCGAAAGCAACTGAAATAACTAGTATAATTAGAAGGAAGGAAAATGCATCTTACGAGTATACAGATAAGCTGATAAAGCTACTGACATAAGACAATTTAATGGAAGAAAAATAGAGCAGAAAGTCTTATGTGAAAAAAACTCGTAAAAGGTTTCTAATAGCTAAAGTATTTGTGAGAAAAAAAGGAGAGAAATGGAGACATCACGTTACCCATCTTTATTCTATAATTCAGCACTAATTAAAACAATATGGTATCAGAATACAAATACACAGATCAATGAAACAAAATTAAATGCCCAGAAATAAATCCATGTGTCTATTAATGTTCAATTCATAATAAAAGTACTGCAAAAATCCAACGGGGAAAGGAGAGTCTTTATAACAAAGGAAATTAGGAAAACTGAAGAGAATTGTAAGAGAATGAAGTTGGATTACTCTCTAACTTCATGCACAAAAGTTGATTCAAAATGAATTAAAGACTCAAATACAAGGCTTACAACAATAAAATATATGGGAGAAAGCATTAGCAATATGTTTAATGACATCAATGATCAAAATATTTTTGGAGATTTGGCCACGATGGCAGGGGAAGTAAAAGCAAAATAAATAACTGGGATTAACTCAAATTAAAAGTATTTTACATAGCAAATAAAAAAATAGATTAAAAAGACGTCCTACTGAATGTGAAAGACTATTATACACCTATTATATAATTGGAAAATATTCATTACTGAGGATGTAGAGAAAGCAGAAACTTATTATGCTATAAGTGGAAATATAAACTGGTACAGCCATTTTGGAAAGTGATCTGAATTCACCTTAAAGAAATAAAAATGGAAATACCATATGACTCAGCAATCACACTCTTGAATATTTGAAAAACATAAAATCATCAAAAAAAATTTTGTGTTGTAGCATTACTTGCAAGAGTTATTACATGGAAACAATCTAAATATCCCCTGATAGATTAGCCCATTAAGAAGATGTGGGTTATCCTCACAATAAAATACTATACAGTCATAAGGAAAGAAAAAAAATTGCAATTAACAGTAAATCAAAGTTCAAGGGAAATACATGTACTAAAAATAGAATGATAACGACCCATATTAGATTTTACATAGTGTATGATTAGATAAAGCAAAATAATTATGAAAACTAGCAGATGCTAATAGAGAAAATGAGGATAAGAAAGGAGGGAGTGGAGAGAGAAAGGGTCAAAAGTGTATAAAGGGTGGTGGGAAAATGAGATAAGTTTTTGAACATTAAAAAGAAAGAAATAGACATTTCTCCAAAGAAGAAAAGCAAATGGCCAACAGATATACAAAAAAAAAAAAAAAAAAAAGTTCAACATCACTTACAATCAGGGAAATGCAAATCAAAACCACAATGAGATACCACCTCATGCCAGTGAGAATGGCGCACATTAAAAAAAACAGGCAACAACATAAGTTGGCAAGGATGTGGAGAAAAAGGAACTCTCCTGCACTGCTGGTGGGAATCAAACTGGTTCAACCACTATGGAAAGCCATATGGCGGTTCCTCAAACTGCTAAAAATTGAGCTTCCATATGACCCAGCAATACCACTTTTGGAAATCTACAAAGGACACAAAAACATTAATCCAAAAGTATACATGCACCCCCATGTTTATCACAGCACTGTTCACAATAGCTAAGACATGGTAACAACCCAAATGCCCAAAAACAGACGACTGGATCAAGAAGATGTGGTACATATACACAATGGAATACTATTCAGCATTCAAAAAAGATAAACACATGCAATTCACAGCAACATGGATAGAGCTAGAAGGGATCATGCTCAGCAAAATAAGTCAAAAAGAAAAAGAAAAATATTGAATGGTTTCACTCATAACAGGAATATAGGGGAACCAAATAAAAGAGAGACATTCAGCGAGAGGGGGGAGGAGAGGGGATCAGAGTGGGGGAGAGGAGAGCATGCGGGACTGTGGTGACAGTTCACGGGTGAATTGGTGGTGGAAAACTTACAGGAAATACACAATAATGTAAAAGACAAATAATAATAATATTTTTTTTAAAAAAGAAATAGAAACAAAGTGAAAGCCAGTTCAAAAAACAAGTGTAAGTGATTCTAAGCAATTAGATAAATAAAATAAAATAAAATGTTGACAGAAGATTATCTTCAGGAGAAAAGATATATTTACCCAAATAAGAAGTGAAAAATGTAATTGAGGGTAACTATGCATATTTTACATCAATTATAACAGACACAAGCCCGATTTCCATTAGGGTGGGGGTTTATTTTTGTTTGCAATTAAAGATCAGTTCTGGAAAGAAAAAAATTAAGTCTACAACTTCTCTCCTTAATGAATGACAGTGAATTTAGAGTTATAAATGCCACGTCTGGGTGGCATTCCACTTACTTCATTGAGCAGTCACAACAAAAGATAGATAGGTGATTGTTGCTGCTACTTTTGGAATGTTGCTTTCTGGCAATATTGAAAAGAGTGTATTTAAGGCACTTTTAACCAACCATCAACCTTTCTATTTCTTTACTTGTGAAGAGGTCAAATAGTGAATTAAAATATATTTTCTTATATTATCCTAAAACAACACTGCTAGATAGATGATAGACTGTACACCCATCCTCACTTACCAGATAAGAAAGATTCGTAGACATACCAAAAATAGCATAGTGAATTATAAACAGAACTGGGAGTCAAGTTAATTCACCTTCTTAATTATTTATATTATCTATCTCTACCTAGTTAAATCATCATAAAAATTACATACACACATATCAAAATATAATTTATACATTTGAGTACCTATGTGCTAAACATTTTTTGAATACTTATCATGTTCTAACAATGAAAAGAAGAACACACTTTGGTCCATTTAAAACTTTCTTTGAAGTGTATTTCTTTCCAGAATCAATTCTTCTTTTGTTTAGAACCAACACGTATCTCTGGAGACCTAACAGTTTGGATCAGAATACTTAGAATAATAAGATCTGGACCTGGATTTGAAATGGACTCAGTTTTCTTACTAGCTGCCTAATATTGGAAAAGTCACTTACTCTTACTAAGTTCCATTTTTGTCACTCATAAAAATATATATTACTTCTTTTCTGTTGCTATTGTTAGTACTGAATGAATTTATGTACACGACAGTGTGCACCTTTCATGACCAAATATAAGCAGTGACATGACACAGGTGCGTATGCAATACAGGTGCTCTTCCCAGCGTATCACAAACTCCATCAGTGACTGCTTATAAATGCTGTCACTTCTCTGTTGCTTTTGTTTATAGAAAGAAAAGACAAGGATAGAGGTTGATTTACAATCTTCCAACCTTCTGATTACTTACTTTCAGAATAATAATTCTTCCTTAAGCTCCAAATACCAGGGATTATTTGTTTGCTTTTTTTCACTACTGTTATAAACTGGGAACCTTGAAGAGTAACTGGCACATTCGAAGTGCCCAGTATATTTCTGTTGAGTGAGTGAATGAAGTAAAACTATTGTAATGTGGTACTACAGATGTATTCAGAATAAAAAAGGAAAGTTAAAGTTAATATCATAAGTCTCAGTCTCTCTCTCTCTCTCTCTCTCTCTCTCTCTCTCTCTCTCTCTCACACACACACACACACACACAGAGAGAGAGAGAGACACACACTCTGCATCTTTTTCATACAATGTGGCTAAAAAGTACATGCTCAAGTCCAAATTCGAAAGATGTGTCTTAACTAAGATGAAGTTCTCTCATAGAAATTAGGAAGAAACTATCTCTGCATGTAAAATAGAAGTGTTAAACTATAAACTTTTACCAGAAACATCAAAAAATCTGATATTCATACAATATTTAATCTATCCACAATAGTGTCACCATGACACCAAGAATGAAATAGCAGTATATCTTTTAAATGCATGCCCAATTCTTAGGCACAGAATGGTAGTAGTGTTTTGTTTTTTTATTGGTCTAAGAAATCAAACAACCAAATGCTCATTCGTAAGGCCTGAAGTTCAGGAAAATGTTCTTTAAAAAAATATTCTTCTTTACCTAATATAATAAAAACTGTCTGGACTAGAAGAGATCTGCATTGGATCAAATCAAGATGACCTTAATAGAGCAGTCTTCTACAGAGCTATCAGGTTAGATGATGACAATTCTCTAGGACCAAGTCTTTGTAGCATCTGCTACCCCATTTGTCCTGTCCAGTGCCTGTCAGTCGGCTGTTTTTCACCATGAAGGCCAATTGGAGTCCTTCAAGGCTAACTTAGAGCTGGAGAGGCAGGAAGGACATAAGCAACCTTAAAATACCATGTAGCTTCCTGTTCTAACAAGATTCATTCACTTTTCTTGAATAAGTGTTCCCTGGATTTCTCTAAGATTTTTGTTAACTTTCACCATTCAGAAAAGTAGATTCAGTGTTTGCCAGTTTTTCCCTGACATTTATAAAGGAGAAAATTCACAGAGGCCTTTATTCCACAATTTTTGCTTAAAGCACTGCAATGATCTATTTTTTTCTAAAATTAGATTGCCTATTTAATCATAAATAGTATAGCTTACCAGTAGCACATTGAAGGTATAGGTACAAATTTTTAGAATTAGTTATACTTAAACACTCACTTTCTTTAAAATGTAATTTTAAAATTTGCTTCATTTAATTAATGTATTAAATCTAAATGAGGTAGCATTAGTCTATCCCCATCAGGTATTACGGCCATAGTATATCCACCACCAACTCACCCATACTCCAACAGACCATTATGATTTCCTCTCTTACTCTTCTTTCCTCTCCCCTACCCCTCTCCCATTTAGTATCTCAGTTCTGTAATTCGCTATTAAGGGTTAATTTTTCAGCTTGTCTTTATCTGACTATTAATTTAGTTACTTTATATTACACATTTACTGACACCATCCACATATTACTGATCTTTCTCCCGACTTTTCTTTCTTTTTTTTTTTTTAAGATTTATTTATTTATACATACACTTGGGGTACAGGCCAGAGGTGTGGAGTGGCGAGAGGCTTCACCAGAGACAGAGTGGGGAGCAGAACAGGCAGATCAGAAATACACTGCTGAGGGGAGCAGCGGGCGAGGCAGGAGAGGCCTGCCGCACCAAGCGGGATTCTCCCCGGCTGGGCGTCGAACTCACATCGCTGCTGCTGACAGCTCCACAGAGCAGGGGTTGAGCCCTGCTCAACCAGGGAGGCCCTCTCCTGACTTATTTCACTTAGCATTATCCTTTCAATCTGTTGCGACAAATGGCATGAGTTTAAATTTTCATTGCTGAGTAGTATTCCTTTGTATTATGTATGACTTATATCATCTTAATTTACTAGTGTTACTTTTTAATATCATATCTCAAGATGCAACCATAATTTTTAACAACCAAAAAGAATTACCATGTTAATGAAAGAGAGAGCACATTGTGAGTAGGATGATAACATATAAAGTATTATGACTTAGGACAATTAATATAATTTGTTTTACTTCCATAACAGCTTTATTAGTAAAGGACTAATTACACATGGTTTTCTTATCCACTTGAAAAAGTGTTTTCAAAATTTGGGTTGTTGTTATCACCAAATTTTCCCATAAAATTCAATTATTTAATTAAACTGAAATAAATCTTTAAAGTTACATATCAATATGCAGTTTTCTAAATTACTTGCGTATATATATATATATATATATATATATATACTATAAAGTTTTATGTTTTTGAATTATTTTTTTCTTAAGATAGTAGATTAATTTTTTTCACATGTGGTTCTATAATGAATTTCAGTTTAAAAAATTTTTAAGATAAATATTAAGATTTTTAGATAATTAAAATCTCTAAAATATGAATTATTATTAATATAGTAATCTGCAACCAGTAAATACTTTCTGTGTAACATAATGATGTTATGCTATGTTACAATATTTTACTTATACTTTCATGTAATATAATGATGTTATTTTTCATGTAATATAATGATGTTATGTCACAGTATTTTACTTATACTTTCATTTTCCATGTGATACATAATTTTTTTTTAATTGAGCAGAAGGTAATGAGATGAATTTTACATTCTCTATTTAAGATTATTAATATTACAAATGCCTTAATACGTACATTTTAAAAAACTTCTTACCTAATTTTCACCCAAAATATTTTATTAATGAAAACAATTACTAGTTATATAAGCTCCCAATGGATCATTTTCTCTAAAACCTATTAGTGAAGAAATATTAAAGAATTTAAAGAAATTTTGAGTGATTTTGAATAACTACTGACCTGATAAACTTTTACTATTAATGGAAATAAAAGGTTCTTAATATTTTCATTCCCTTATGTAGTAAATTAAATACAAAATATATTCCTATTCAATATAACCAGAATAAGGTTATTCTGTAA
Organism: Scalopus aquaticus; assembly: GCA_004024925.1. Classification (NCBI taxonomy): domain Eukaryota; kingdom Metazoa; phylum Chordata; class Mammalia; order Eulipotyphla; family Talpidae; genus Scalopus; species Scalopus aquaticus. The sequence continues at coordinate 61,771 of PVIJ01000395.1, read as the reverse complement.
CAAATAATCATTTTTACATACATTAACCAATTCTACAAGCTTGTTGGTTGTTTCAATGTAAACTCCCCTAAACTCTCTGAAGGAAACTTAATGCTTTCTTATGGAAAAATATTCAAAGCAGAAAACAACATATTTTGAGTCACTGAAATCCCCACCTTATTTGTGGTTTCCTCTCATTGCCCAAAAGCCCCACTTCACTGAGGAACAAATATGTCCAATAGATTTTCAGTCATGTGTGACATTTAACATGATGTGCACTCAAGAGTTTAAGTTGTGGGGAAAAATTCATAAAAGCTTACCCCATTTTTTGGAAAAGCAATCCATCCCAGATCCCCCATGACAGTACGTGAATCCAGTAAATTCACTGAAAAAGAAAGGAGAAAATTTAGTGAAATATTTTAAAAATGGTTTTTTTAAAGTATACATTGCTTATATAATTGAAATGAGAGCAATCATTCGTCATGATGAACAGAGTTGTAATTAAAAAGAAACAAATTGGATGCAAGAGAACATGTGGTTTTGAATAAACATTTGAAGACAATTACAGAAAAATATATAAATAAGTCATTACTTTGTGGTTTTTTAGTCAAATTTAAAAAAATGAAGAGAATATTAAGAAAAAGTAATGAAAGAAAAATTCACAAAAGCCATGACAATGCTACTTTTTTAAAGGCTCTAGGTTTGAGGATTAAGCTGGTGCTATAAAATAAGGTTAAATGTATTGTTTTCTTTTGGAAAGCTGTTATGATACAATTAACAAATAATTTACATTAATTAGCAATAATCTTTTCTCAGGCTTATAATATTTTTTCCTGATATTAACCAATGTGGGTCTGCTAATCCTAAACAGCCTGTTTGGCCACCATTTTTGTTACCTATGGCTCTCCATTCCTATACAAGGTCAGACTGCCTGGTCAGTCACTTATAGGAGCCCAACCCTGCAAGGTGCCTTTCAAGCCAATCGAGAGCAGAAAGTTTTATCATCCTGGGAAAGGGATGCATCACGAGGTATGGCCAGGAACGCCTAGGGACCTGTTGACTGATATATGACAAGAGACCCCAGAAGCTGATCAGTGGAATGCCTTGATAAGATTGAAACCGTGGCTTGGGAATCTAGGGCTTGATTTCAATCTCAATACTGAGTCATCAAGCAGATGAGAAGTGCCTGGGAGGCAGACTGATGACCCCTGATACTACAGATGACAGAGCACATTTTCTTGTTTCACCCCTCCCTTTGCTCTTTGCCTTCCATCCCATACAACTAAAGCTGTATGATTATTCTAAGAATAAAAGGCTAGGATGTTGCTCTTTAAGCATCATCCTGCATTATACAGCTTGTTCCAGAACTCCCATTTGTCAGTGCGGTGTTGTCAATGCAACAAACCAAAATCTAAAATCCAAATTGCAAATTTAATTAAGAAATAAATTTACACATGTTTAACCAAGCCAAGGAAACTAGTAGCTCTCAGAGTTGTTGCTATAGTTCAGAGTCCAGGGCATCCCCAAAGACATCTTCTATTTATGTTCTAAAAAATTCTTCTTATAAGACTATCAGATGAATTTTTGAAAGGCAGACCTCAATTCTCAATTATAACTGGATATCTTAAAATATTTGGAAATCCCCAAAATGGAAGTCTGAATATTGTCATTGCAAAAAGGAAGGCATGGATGAGCACATATATATGTGTGCGCGCGCACACACGCACACACACACACACACATATTCACACGTATTTATGTTTCTAAAGGTTCACCCACTGTTTCCTGGAAATCAAACTAGCTTATAAGGTATGTTTAATCAAAATGCTTTAGACTTTCCAACCTACTATGGATAACCCAAATTGACTTACCATTACACAAGTCAACCACTTTGAAAGAGCACAGCTTACAGACCCAAAAGGAAGTAGATTATGCCAGGTCAGAGGTACTGAAGCATCCTTAAAATGCATTCAAGAGACAATACTTTGAAATGCCACTAATTCTAAAAGGACGATTCTATCTGAAAACCTAAGCAGAAGGTACTAATGAGTAACAGTTGAGAAGCTGAGTAATATGTTAGAATAATTTTATAAGAGAATATAAAATAAATTATGACTAAAGAAACTGGAATCACAATTGAAATAATTTTTTTTGTATTCATAGACATTAAACCCTTATTATCCATTTTGTTTCATGCAACATATGAAAACAAATCTTATAAATTAACAGTTTATAATAGTAACATTAAAATAAGTCAACCCAAATTTTTAGAAGAGACAGAAACATCTTCACATCATGTATACACACATATATAAACACATATACACACATGCATATGTGTTAAATATACTGGTATATTATCCTCATTAAATAGTGAGCTCTTTAGCTATAAAGGTGCATGTCAGTAGAAATTTATATCACATTTAGACTACTCATATCATACTGGCTTTAGGGAATAATCATATAAATAATTTTTGGAATTATAAGAAATTAACCTTACAGAAAAAAAAAAAACTTTATCTGAATTGATTTTTTTTTTTTTTGGTGCTATTTTTATTGAAGTAACAATGGTTTACAACAAAGTATATAATTCAGTATATGGGACCACATCTCTTCAGCTGTATGCTACAACACCATGCCCACCACCAAAACACCCATTTTCTTCCAAAATAGTCTATTGGGCTCCATTTTCTCATTGCCCCGCTCCAATCCTTCCCACCCTCTCTGGTAACTTCAGTTCTACAGTCAGATTTCCAAGATTTGTCCTGGTTTAGTTTTTTTTTTGCTCCTTTGTTTCTGTATGTTCCACAGGAGTAAAAACATCTGGCATTTCTCTTTCTCCTTCTGACTTATTTTGCTTAGCATAAACTCTTCCAGCTACATCCATGCAGTCACAAATGGAAGATTTCATCATTTTTTCTGTAGCTGACTAGTATTCCATTGTGTATATGTACCTCATCTGTCATAGGAGTACTTAGATTGTTTCTATAACTATGCTACGGTAACAGTGCTATAATGAATATAGGAGTGCATATATTCCTTTAAATTTGTGGTTTTGCTTCTTTCAGGTGATATCTATGACTTGAAAGGCTAGATCATACAGTGAATCTATTTTAACATTTGAGAAATCTCCATACTCCTTTCCATAGGGACTGGATCAATCTACATTCCCACCAAAAATATGCAAGGATTCCCTTCTCTCCACACCCTTACCAACACTTGTTTCTGGTTTTCTTGATTGGGCCTTTCCCATAGGAGTGAGGTGGTGTCTCCTTGTGGTTTTGTTTTTCAATTCCCTGATGACAAGTAATGATGACCATTTTTTCATGTACCTATTGGTGACCTGTCTGTCTTCTTTAGAAAAATGTTTGTTTAGATACTCAGTACTTTCTGAAAAATTATTATTTAAAACAACAAAAACAGGGCCTCCCTGGTGGCGCAGCGGTTGAGCGCTGCGCTGTGGAGCTGTCGGCAGCAGCGATGTGAGTTCGACGCCCAGCCGGGGAGAATCCCACATGGTGCGGCAGACCTCTCCTGCCTCACCCGCTGCTCCCCTCAGCAGTGTATTTCTGATCTGCCTGTTCTGCTCCCTACTCTGTCTCTGGTGAAGCCTCTCACCGCTCCACACCTCTGGCCTGTACCCCAGCTGTATGTATAAATAAATAAATCTTTAAAAAAAAAAAAAAAAGAGTATCCCAGTTCACTCTTCAAAAGCATACACACACAAAAAAAAAAAAAAAACAAAAACAAAATAACACAAACCAACTCCAAGCTTTTCTACTGCCCACTGATCTTGGAAATCTACCAGCACTCCACTACGTCCAATTTTTCCGTTAGATCCATACCCTTTTCTTTTTTCCTCTGTTGCTGAGTTTTCTGGTTTCCATGGGAATAAAGCTATATTAAACTTAAATGTCCTTGTCCTCATTTCAGTTTTTCTGGGACACTAGGGCTGTGTCTAGACATGACTAAATACCAGGGGAGTGGAGCCTAATATTGTTATGTTTATTCATCTTAATGGTTCATTTGATTCACCTTTGATATTGAGCAAAAGTATATCTGTGTAGACTAGATAAAGTAGAACAAATCATCAAGGTAAAGGTCTTCTACTATGATAGCACATAAACTGAACTTAATTCTCAGTGGTAAACTGCTATGCATAAAAATTCCAGGAATTTATAATTAGCCTGCCATGATAAATACAGAAATCCTTATAGATTTCTTAATATGTAAATTTTAAAATATTCATTATTACCGACAGAATTTCATTTCTTTCTAAAAGGCTCTTACCTCACTTAAATTACCTTTAATTTAATTTAAATTAACTTTAATTTAAATTACTATCTTTACCATATATTTTGGCATCTATATGGGTACACACACATCCACACCATTATATTTATATATATATATGTGTGTGTGTGTGTGTGTGTGTGTGTGTGTGTGTATGTATGTATGTGAATGAAAGAAAATGAATAAACTCAAAATACTAGCATGGCTATTAATATAATTTATTAATAATTTGCAATATTAGAATATAATACTAAACACATAAAAATGAAAATAACTACCACAGGAATGTATATGATCTTGTCAAAAGATTTTCTTCAAATAAATTAAGAGGTTTATAGGAAGTACATGCATGACATTCCCAGTACTAACACTGCTTTCCTCCTGAAAATGGAAGATTTCATAAAATTCACACCACACCAGAAATTCACCACTACACCAAGAGTGTAGACACAGGATATGTATAAATGTGAATTTTTGGAAATTCATTACCAAATTTGTAAAAGGGGGGATTGTCAGTAATGGAACACAGTCACTAAGTATCTCCTGTGTTACAATTACAGTAATTAAATTGTTCTGAACAGTATATATGCTTGTTGTGAACTGCAATGAATACACAATGAGTATTGATCTTCATTGTACAACTTAATTAAAACTTGTCCAGGAGAAGCCACTAATGAATATAATTAGAGGAAATGTTTGATACCAGAGTTACTCTGGAAGACATTAATTAGATATCAGAAATCTTATGGAAAATGTTTTCATTCTATTATTTATATTTAAAATAAAACCACACCATTAAACTGAGAGACAGCCTTCAAGGTCATTTTCCCTCAGCCATTGTATAATTAGAATGAAGATGGGCATATTGGTTGCTATTCTAATCAGTAATTAAGAAGATTGATTCACTAGGAGAAATAGCTCTACAGGGGTCATTGAATATGTAGTCTATGCAAATTCCTGAAGATAATATAGGGGAAAAAAACCTCACTAATACACAAATTTTTAATATGTAGAAGTCAGTTAACTGTCTGCCCAACCAAATAACAGATCATAACAGAAACTAATGTAAACTAATCTGTAGTATGCTTTAATTTTATTACTATATGCTAATAATTTTAATGCTTTCTTGAACAAACAGAGAAAAGCTTTTAAAGAAAATTGCTTTCAAAAAAGTCAGAGGTTGCTAACTGACTCTTTTTGTTGGAATTCTAGGGGAGGAAGTAGATGACAGAATGAATAAAATGGAATATTCATAAGAAGATTTCTAAGTCCTCAATGTCTCATATTCTAACAATTAAAGATTAGTTTGAGTTATTAACTCAAATATGCTCTTCAATGATTATAACTTTCAAATATTCATAACTTGCTGTGCTTCTCTTTGACTCCATTCCTTCCTCCTTAACATCTTGCTATAATATTAGTCACAAAAAATCTAGAAAAAAATTGCATTGGAGTTTACAAGCAAGTGGAATTAATGTGTTCTGAGACATTGAAAAGTCTAAAGATTTCGCAAGGACTCTCAGAGTTACCACCATCTATGGGCAAGACCTTGAAAAAATGTGTGATCTTTGTGTCATAAAGGTAAAATAGAGAGCCAAAGGGCATCTTCTTACTATTATCTTATTTCTTTCTTTACTATGATTTTAATTTTAACAAAGAAATTGGTAGCTGGACCTCCACCACAGTATGAAGAAAAGCTAACTTGGATTTGAGGCCAATAACATGGCATTCTCTTTTGCTAAAGGCATGGAATCAAAGTCCCATTACATAGTGTAGAATTTTGAGGCTACTTGCTTATTGATTTTCATTTAACAGTATCAGAAAAGCTACTGGATTCAATTACATAACACATTTAACTAATTTGTGGGAATAAACCCCAGATATAGAGCTGTCCGGCCTCTCTCTTTTTTTTAAAATATATATTTTTATTGCTATTTATGTCTTTTACATTTTGTATTCCCCTTGGGTAACCCACCTCCAGCCTCTCTTGATGGTCCTATTCAGCACAGATGTGACTTTTTGCTTCCGGGCTAAATTTCATAATTTGACAACTGCTGCAGGGAACAAAGAACACTTGATAAAATGAGTTCAGAGAAAGAGGGCATGTTTTTCCCATTAGAAAATGAAATTTGTAAATTTAGTAAAATTGTTATAACTTTGAGGGTGTTGTATAGATTTCTAGCATCTCTTTACTTGAAGACAAGAACTAACAACCAAATATATTTCCACAGTCATTGAATGGACAAGCATAATTTATTTTGCAATATTGAGCATCCTTAGCACACCACCTTTTTAGAAAAAAAGAAAAAAATACAGAAAAAGGAACTTACTCGATGCTTACCATGTGTCCCATGTTCTACTGGGAAACTTATATTTGTTCTTTCATTTACTCATCTCTACAAACCTAGAGACCCAACAATAACAATGAAACTTTGCAGTGCAGTATGAACTCCAGCAAGGAAATTAAGGAAGGGTGAAAACATGAAGCAAAATATGAGACTTTCCTGAAAAAACATAAATTATGCCTATGACTACCTGCATCCAAGTGGCTCAACAAGCCAGGGCTAAAGCTACCTGGATTATAGATGCCTATCCCCATGGACATCCAAAGGCCATGAACTAAACCCTTATTATGAATGAATCTACTTTACTGTATAGGAAACATTGCCTTTGAGTACTGCTGGAGAAAAATCCCACAACCAAGATTGATTCATTTTAAATTAACAGTAGCCTAAAATGCATTATCAACATTATCTGACAAATCTACTATCCTTAGCAAATTAACTCCTTCACACATTAAACCACAAAGTATTTTGTAAGATTTAGTTAAAATATATAAAACATATACACCACATTCTCTTCTAGTTAATGCCCTCTCTCTGTACTCTTCTAAACTCACGAGATTAAATGCAATGTCAATATCCCTATATATTTCTGCACACCCTCCTCACTCCTTTCCTAACTAATTGTAATCTGCTTCAAATTCACTCCTCCACCAAAACTTCTGTTACCAAGCTCAATAGTGATAATCATGTATTGTAGTTTTGAATTACTAATTTGCCTTCTCTTTTGGAAACATTTGTCTGTGCTCTCCATGAACAAAGTCTCAATGTTTGTCTTTAATGACTACATATTTCTGTGATTTTCTTCTACATCTCTGGCTATTTGTTTCCATTTTAAGCTACTCTTCCTATGCTAATCCTTCAAACCTTAGCTTCGATCAATACTCTATTTTTGTAGACTTTCTTCATTTCTCTTTCTACACCAATAATACTTGACTACGACTTAGTCTAATAATAAAAGATTAAGTTTCTTGAAAGAACAAATGCCTTGGCCCCAGTTCACATGTACTTGGCACTAATTCAGGCTGTTTAGAATAAAGAATGACTGGTATATTTATTTTTTGTTTGTTGGTTGGTTTTTGCAAGCAATATTTGCATATATCTCATATCCCTTTAGAAAAGCTGATGAGGGCCTCCCTGGTGGCACAGCGGTTGAGCGCTGCTCTGTGGAGCTGTCAGCAGCGCGCGATGCAAGTTCAAAGCCCGGCCTGGGAGAATCACACATGGTGCAGCAGACCTCTCCTGCCTCGCCCGCTGCTCCCCTCAGCAGTGTATTTCTGATCTGCCTGTTCGGCTCCCCACTCTGTCTCTGGTGAACCCTCTCTCCGCCCCACACCTCTGGCCTATACCCCAACTTGTATGTATAAATAAATCTTTAAAAAAAAAGAAAAGCTGATGAATTTCAAAGTCTTTCAGATATAATAGCAATGTTAATCACCCCCACATTCATGCATCATGTCCATTTCTCTCTCCTGAAATTTCTGTCAATTCATTAAACACCCTGCTAGTTATTAATGCATTCATGACACAGTCATCTCAAATTCAGTCTGTCCCAAAATGAACAAAGCATCTTCCCTGTCAAGAAAAGAAAAAAAATAGTCCTCCGTGCTCCATGCTTCTTTGCATGTAATAGAATAAGTTGTTCTTTCCAGAAATCAATGAGTCATCTTCATCTTCCATCATTTTGACCCCCACATTGAATCAGCGACCAAAGTCAACCAATTCTAACTATATAACTCTCTAAACCGTTGCTGTGTCTCATTCCACATAAAACCAGTCCAACAAAATCCTTGTTGTAGCTTTAAATTTGAAACTTTTCCTAATGTGTCAGTAGAGAGGGATGATGCCTGACAATTTCTTCAAAATATTTTATCCAGAAAGATCTTTCTAAGCTACCGATATTATTATGTCTCTCTTCAGGCCCTATAGTTGTGTCATAATTTATTAATGTGAGTCCTTCCAAATTTGTCTCTATTTTCCTCTCCATTATCATTCAGGATTTTCTCTTTCTACATTTTAGCAATACTGCACTTATTTCAGTTCCAATTATATAGTCTCACTATTGATTCTGTTTTGTCCAGTGAACTGTGAAGGTAATCTGCAAGGGAAGATAATTTTGAGAGGAAAACATTAGAAAAAGAAACTCTTGGCTGTCTTGGCAGTTTTTGGCTATGGTTGTATTTCCTGGAACTGATGCAGCCATCTAAAGAAAATAAGGAGAATCAGCAGGAAAGCAAAGCCTACAGCTTAAGGTTGGCAGAGTGAAAGGGTGGAAGTATCTGGTTCCAAATTGTATCATAGAGTTGCTAATCCATCTAAATTTGAAACTTGCTCTCTTAGGACTTTCTGTTATGTAGGAAAAATCAATTTTGTTGTTTAATCCAATAGGGAAGTGATTTGCTGTTATTTGCCGAGGAAGATATCCTAACTGGCACAACTATTAAGTGGCAGAATTTGCAGGCAAACTCCAGAATCTCTTTTTCTGGTCCCATCATGTCTTGATACTTCCAATATACTACGTACAGAGTAGCAATGACATTTCCAAAGGAATCACTTAAATTCCCAGATTATTTATCTTTGAAGTGATATCAAAGATAGATTTTTATTATCCTTTTCAATCTTAATATATTGTGCTGTTGGAAAAGCCATGATGCATTTTTGCATAAAAGAATACATCATAGGGCATCCCTGATGGCGGAATGGGTTTAGCACAGCGCTGTGGAGCTGTCAGTGGCTGCAGTGTGAATTTGATGCCTGGGCTAGGAAGATTCCCACATGGTGCTTTTGCCCTGCTTTGCCCGCTGCTCCCCTCAGCAGTGTATTTCGGTCAATCTGCCTGTTCTACTCCCCGCTCTGTCTCTGGTGAACCCTCTTACCACCCCATGCCTCTGTCCTGCACCCCAGCTTGCATGCAAAAATAAATAATTTTTTTTAAAAAAAGAATACATCATAACTTTTCCGACAACCCAATGTTATGTTTTATTATTGACTACAAATTACATTGGCCTTGTTCATTTAAAATACTTTCATCTCTGCTCATTTTATTGTTTTTTGTTTTCTTTTGTTTCAAAATAGTTTTGATCATTATGAACAAAGAAGTTTTAGCCATCACTCTTCAAAACTTAAGTAGCAGAATATTCATACCATAAAGGAAGCAAAAATCAATCAGAATACTATACTAAACATTTTAAATTGTTACGTACTCCAAAAATGTAAATTCACAGAGATGGCAAAAAATAATTTAGAACTAAGATCCACTGTACAAGATGTTTAGGTAGAAGTGACAATGAAGTCCAGTGGCAATTAAATCAGACTAATGAACAATTTGCTATATTCACAAGGCACAGGGCATAAAAAAGGAAAATAAATTATGGTTTTCAATGACCACCTTGTCAACGGTAGTAACCAAATTTGTCAAATCTTACATTCAAAAGAGAAAAGTTGGGCCTCCGTGGTGGCGCAATGGGTTAAGCACAGTTCTGTGGAGATATGGCAGCAGCTGAGCGAGTTGGAGCCTGGCTAGGGAAATTCCCACATGGCGCAGCAGACCTCTCCTATCTTGCCTGCTGCTCCCCTCAACAGTGTATTTCGGTCCATCTGCCTGTTCTGCTCCCCACTCTTATTCTGGTGAACCCTCTAACTGCCCTATACCTCTAGCCTGCACCCCAGCTTGTATGCATAAATATATAAATCTTTTTTAAAAAAAGAAAAAAGTCAATATTAGATAACATAAAAAGCTTGAAAATAATCATACCACCAAACATACTCATTTAATGCTTAGTTCCACACCACTATATGAAAATGTCCCTTATACAGTGGTATGAATCCTGAATACTTGAAATAAATGTTATTCACAATTTACCCTGAGAATGGTTCATTGTATAGCGCATACTCACCTGTCCTGTAACTCTGGTTTCTTATTATATGAACTTAATGAATGTTACTTTACTTTGAAGTCCTCAGTCTCATATTTGTAATATCATTTATTGAAACTAATACAATCACATGTGTCTCTATTTAACGTACATTATATTGCTTAATCTAACACTGACCCTTTGGTATGCTGTTTTCATCATTTTACATATAAGGAAATTAAAATTGAGAAAAATTAAATAGAGAAGTAGTCTAAGGTCCTAGAGCTAGTAAGTTCACGGCTGGCATCTAAATCAAAGTCGCTCTAACTACAAAGTTCTTTCTTTTGTGTCCTTGAAAATTCTAAATCATATATATGTTTATATGTATATGACTGAGATATATTCTTATATATAACAATGAGTTTTATTAAATAAATGAATTGTGAACAGTATGTTACAGACTCAGCATCTACCATAATGCACTAAATAATACTGTAAATAAGATAGAAGTTTTCAGACATATTTTTCTAATTAAAAAAAAAGCAGACTTTAGTTTTTCCTGGAGACATAGTAGTTTATTATCAAATTTCCAAAAATAAACTACAAGATTCTAAAAAGCAAAAGTATAAGAAACAATGTAATGATAAACTCTCTTTTCTTAATTTTTTCTTTGTTATTCATGATGTTTTAAATATGTTAATTAAGCCAAAACAAGACATCTATTAGTACAAATACACTTTTCCTTTAGATGTCAAAAAGTACATGATGTCAAAAATAGAATGGGAAATGTATGCAATGTCGATTCTTTGTTTTGAATGAATCCTTACGCCCACTCCCTAATTCCCCTAATGCTTGATTGAAATATACCAAATTGCAAAACAATCTATATAATCATTAGCTTTCCAGCCTTCAGGGTAGGATAAATGATGATTAGATCTGAACATGCACTAAACCAGACAGAAATTTGCACGAATTTATTGTCTATTTTAAGGTGATGGCACATTCAAAAACAAGCAGAAAATTGGATGTCCCAGTAGTTATCTTTGTAAAATAAGAAGTGACCCAAATTTTGGTAGGCTGATGTGAACTCTACATGACGATTTTTTTGTTATCTAAAACAGAAAAAAAAAAAAAAACACATATCACAAAAAAAATCTCTGGTAAGTTCTTTTATCATCAAAAATTAGTCAAAATATAAAGCAATACAGAGAGAAATACTAACAAGTACTGTGTCTGATAATTGTACATGGTTAAACATAAACATCTGGCACTCAGTTCTAATTATGCACCTCAAAATAGCCAGAAGCATTCAAATTGAAGTATCATTAAGTCAGTATGTGAAAATATAATGAATTGTATGTCTTAACAGGATGTAACTGGTGATCTAGAAACAACAATCTTTTGACTAATAAACTTGTACCTAATATCTATTTTTCAGTCAAAATATAAACTAGGTAGTTGGGCCTCCCCAGTGGCGCAGCGGTTAAGCACTGCGCTGTGGAGCTGTCAGCAGCGGTGATGCGAGTTCGACGCCCAGCCGGGGAGAATACCACATGGTACGGCAGACCTCTCCTGCCTTGCCCACTGCTCCCCTCAGCAGTGTATTTCTGATCTGCCTGTTCTGCTCCCCACTCTGTCTCTGGTGAACCCTCTCGCCGCCCCACACCTCTGACCTGTACCCCAGCTTGCATGTATAAATAAAAAAAATAAATCTTTAAAAATATATATATATAAAGTAGATAGTTGACTAATAATTATTTTCCATGGAAAAGGAAATAAAAGTACTTTCATTTTTCTGTTGTATTATGGCAGACTCTTTTATGCTTATTAATTATTCATATCCATTCTCTTCCCTTGGTATCAGAATCTCACTGTGTTTAGAGTGGCAGTATGCCCAGCACCAAACAATGGGTCATGAATGGTTTTAGCAAACAATGATAATCATGTTTCTATCATCTTAGTCCCCATTAAATCTGGTGACCTTGTTACATAGGTCTGGCCAATGAGATATAAACAGAAATCTGCTCGCCAGTTTCTGGGGAAATTTTGTTGTTCTAATAGAAAGAATAATGCAGTTGACATGACTCTTGACACCTTTTTCCCTTCTTGTTTTGAACTGGATGTGATATTTGGAGATGCAACTATCTTCTTGCAACCAGGAAGCAAAGAGCTTGATAGACAAAAAACGCAGAATGATTACCACCCTGACATTTAGACTATTTAATCTAAACCACCAGATATCTACCCTGAAATTACTTTCTCAAATATTAAAAAGAATCCTCTACATTTTTAAATTACCACTGGATAGTTTTTCTATTTGCAACATAATATATAAACCTGAGGAAAAAGTTCCACTCATTTGCTTATCTCCCATTAAAGTTCTATGTAATAATTATAACACCAGCAAAATGTGGGCTCATTCCTCTACAAATATTTATTAAGCATTTGCTTAAGTAACAAAAACTCCACTAGGTCCTGGGGATACATCAGTGAATAAAACAGGAAGCATCTTGCTGAGTACTCAAAGCTACTATTGCTTGACTCTGAAAGAAAATACTTGAATTTACATTACCTGTGAAATAATCATTCTATATCCCTAGAGTCAGACTCTCTTTGGGTATAATTACCTAAATTAACTTTTGGCACTCAGTGATAGATATGAACACATTCAAAAGGAGTATAATATTATCTAGGAACCTAAAGGGGAAATGTTAATACATATATCTTAATCAGTTCTGAAAGCAAATGGCACAATCATTGATTATATATCAAGCCATACTTAGTGTTTCTTTTCTTTTGCACTTTCATATTACTTATTTCAATTCACTAACATATTGATTATATGTCTTTAGTGTACATTGTGTTACATGATACTAATAAACATCACCTTTAGCCTCAGCACATTTTTATATTTCCCCTTAGGAGATTAATTGCAGAAAATATTTATACAACATTTCCTGTGTGTTAATCGTAATATGTTAGGTCTATCTATCTATGGTCAACTGTCTAGTTATCTAAATTTGGTGAGATATTCTCAGTGTGGTGTTTCTGAAATTGCCTGCATTACAATCACTCACACAGTGTTTTTAACAAATGCAAATACATTGACACATTCTAAAACCTACAAAATGAGGATATAGTAAATGGAGCCCAGTAGATTAGATTTAGAATGTCCCCACCACTCAGGAGATTCTTACACTTGCTTAATTAGGGTTAGACAACATTACAGTTAGCCTATGCCCTGCTCAATGAGACAAGTCTACTCATTACACAGTATAAATGCTGTGGCAATGTTAAACTGAGTCTGAAAAAGCTGTGGAACTGTACTGGTCCCAGAACACAGAGAACACTCTGAGTGTCTCTGTTCTAAGTGAGGGTTTTTTCACAGGACAAAAGTCACAATTATTTATGGATGTTCTAAATCTATAGATTGCCAGATAGGGGACTTGTTTTAATAATTTTAATTCACTGAGTCTGGTTGGGTATAGATAAAATGTTTTTGTTGTTAGATACTAATATTTATAAGTCAGACTTGATATATTTAACAATGTTTTGAAGTTGACTCTGCTAAGCAAGTATAGGTTAGGACATACTAGCTCAAAGTATACTTTGCCACATATTATAATTTGTTTTTAAGCTAGATTTCTAGAAAGCTACAGGTAAGGCTATAGCACATTGATCTTCTACACAAAATCTCTTTTATATTTAACATGTGTTTTTCACACTTAGCTCACAATGGTCCCGGTGGCTCTAAAGAATTGTCTCAGAGGTACAGATGAAGGAAGGAAGGAGGTAAAAACACAGCCAAGAAGCTCAGTAACTATTTTGTTATCTGCTTTATGTATTGGATTTCTATGTTTTTTTTGTTTGTTTGTTTGTTTTGAATGAGAGTTTACGGCTTAAAAAAAGTTTGAAATCCACTTCTAATGTGTTCCTGGTTTTCAACAATGACAGAAATAAGAAACTATTAGGATGAAAATCAGTTCTGCATATATTGAAAATTTTTAAGTATATTCTTGATCATTTGTTTTAACTTAGTTTCTCCCAAACCTAATCTCCTACCAGTGAACAGTAGTAACAGTATCCATCTCACACTCATGTCTGCTGTGAGAATTAAAAGAGATTATAGTGATAGTCCATAGCAATGATCATTATTACCTTTCCCATCTAGAGAAAGAGTCAGATCAAAGAATTCTTAGCTCAGTAGAATATTCTGATATCTATGCTGTGTTTGTTATTATTTTTAAATTTTTAAATTAAAAAAAGAGACAGTTAATCAGGTATGCTAACCATATACTGGTTAGAACTAAACACACTAACCAAACTACTTATTCATTTATCACGACATTCTAAATGTTCTCCATTATAAATCTATTTTTAAAACATATATTTATTTATGCATACAAGAGCTGGGGTAGACCAGAGGTGTGGGGGTGGGAGTGAGAAGATTCACAAGAGCTGGGGTATAGGCCAGAGGTGTGGGAGTGAGAAGATTCACCAGAGACAAAGTGGGGAGCGGAAAAGGCAGAGCTACTGACATACTCTGCTGAGAGGAGCAGTGGGCAAGATGGAGAGGTCTGCTGCACTGTGTGAGTCAGTTCCCTGGCCAGGGATTGAACTATCAGCAGTGGCTGCCGATAGCTTCATAGTGCAGAGACTTAACCCCTTGCGCCACCAGGGAGACCCTATAAGTCTATTTTTAAATGTGAATTCTATTCACATGGTGAATGGTATCCACTTTCCTACTATCTTCCCTGCCATATTAAGAATTCCTTCCAAGTTATAAATCGAAAGTGCTTCATAAAGTGACAGTCCAAATAATACAGGAAATCCAGAACAAATCAAAGAGTAAATCCATCTCTTCCCAAGAAATGTAGACCATTAAGAAACATGTTTTATGTTAATTGTTTTTCTAGAGGTAAAATTAAGTCATGCTTAAAGCAGAAAAATTTATTTTGTGTTGAATGATAGTGATTCAAGTCTTAAGTTCTGAGAATTTATTATTAAAAAAGGAGTGGGAAAGCAGTAGTTGATTAAGTCATAATGAAATAGTGACCACAAAATATTTATTGATCCTTTTCTAGTCATTTACCAATCTAGATAGAACTCTTTTCTCATTGATAATTTTGGTAAATCTGAAAAATTCTTGCCAAATTTTTTGTCAATAACTTGTTTGGGTTGGCAAATTATACAAATTTTCATTAGCAGTTTAGAAGAGATTGTAATACCAGAGATTCTAAACTCTCTTAGCTATAAACTTAGGAGGAAGGCTATAATGGCTCCACCAGCAAAGGAAGAATGTGGTCCTGGGTGTTTATTTAAAGCACTATGTTCAAAGAAATGAAGACATTACTTAATAACACTGATTCATTAAACAAATTATGGAGTCCAAATACTTCACTGAGGAAATATCAGGCATTATTGCTGGCTTTCAAAGACTTTACAGACAGGCAAAGCTTTCTGTATATTGATGCATGTGATACATGCAAAAAAGAAAATTGCCAGTTTTCTTGTAATTAACTTGCTTTAGTTGGAAAATCATACTATCTCTGTTATTGGGGAATTAGCAGGTCAGAAGAGAACTTTCTCTGGTTAACCTTTATTTTTTATAGTGATTTGTATTCTATTCAAATATCACAAGTATAAAAACAGAGAAAAACCCAATTACAATCCAATGTGCTATATTGCACATGAAATGAGAAATAACACACAACTTAGGGTAACTGGAAGTGGTTTTACTGTATTGATCTAAGTAGAAAGATCAAGTTAGTCAGAGGAAGGAAGAAGCTGAGTGTGTCCTATTGTGTACCCAGAACCCCACTGCAATAAAAGGAGGCTTCCCCCACAGAAATCTGGAGTGCAGGGAGAGAGGATAGTGGCAGGAAGGGCCAGAAGCAAGTCCTGATACCTTGGTACACAGGTCATGGAGTTTAGATTTTATCCTGAGGGTATTGGAGAGTCATTAAAGGGTTCACTAGGGAGTAAACAACGGCTGTTAGAGCAACTGAACTGAAGTCCAGTACTTTTATCATAATATTTCCATTCACATTAAAAATTAGACTATATTCACTAATACAGAAATTTAGATCTTGTGGAGATTCAACTCCACATGTTTTTTAGAACATGTAATACTTGACATTTAGATGTCCTTACTACGTACCAGAATTTTTACAAAGCATTTCATTACGTGAACTCGCTCAATTGTTACAACTTTAATCCATCATAAAATTTCCATTTTATGGGCAAGAAAGCCTAGGCACAGAGGTATTCTAGGTTGCCCAAGGTCACAAAGCTGTATGTGGTTCAGCAAGGCTATAGGCTCCCCGAAGTAGAACATGGATTCTGCAGTCTAAGACTGTGACTTTGCAACTAATTCTGATTTTCAACAGATGAATCTTTCTTTATGCTTTTCTGTTTATGACAATGATTTATCTAATCCGCCATACAGATTTTTTGATGAGAGTCTCATGAAATAATGTCGGGTAGTATACTGTGTAAGCTACAAAGCTCTTTGCATTATAATTACATAAGAGTGATTATAAAATATTTAATATGACACTGTATTTAAAGAAAAAATCACCAAGGGCTTGGCTTGGTTAGGAGATGAAATGATATTATATTTTCTACTGAATATGTCACTTGTTATAACTATAGCCAAAAACATATGTCACAAGTTTAGGCCAAACTGTATTTTTCAAACAGCTCTCTATTCCCAACAAAACAAGGGGTGATGGTCAACAATAGTTAGCACTTTTGGGGAGAGTTTCATAATGGAATTTCTCTATACAAAGGTAGATCTAGAATGCAGACTGATCTAGGGATTGAGAACTGGGTAATTTACATACAAAGGCCTTGGACTAGGCATGTGAGCAAAAATGAGGGGCTTTGAGCAAAAATGAGGAAGATATCAAAATGGAGTAAATCACCTTGGAAGAATCTGATGACAAGCAGTTGATCAATTATTTAGTGAGCAGGAAAAGTGTTGGAGGTACAAGTGACAAGGAAAACAGTTATACTTAGACCCCACATTAGTTTTTGTATGCACATTTATTGTACTTTCTACTCACTATAAAATGATCCATTGTTCGGTTGGTAAGGGCAAGATTGTTGACAAACTGAGGAGGACAGCAGACTCGTGCTTGAAAGAACACCATCCTTTTTGGCAGAGGATGGGATATTATCCAGCATTATAAGGGAGTGGAAGGGGGAGTGGGCAAAGGTCTGCATGTTTATTCTTGCAACCAGTTCACAACAACCTGCTTTTACCATCACCTGGTGGTCAGCAGTTCAGAATGTTATCTTCTTAATGATGCTCTGTTCCCTCGGAATGTAAGAAAACAAAGTTGTTAAATCTAGAGGGTATATGAGGAAATGGGAGGGCTTGTCTGGTGGGACAGAAAGAGAGACAAGTCCTTCATTCCTGTTCAGTACATTCCCAGTACAGAAGAGATAAGAGCAATGCTGTAAGGTCTTGAATGCAGATTTCTACCACTGTTAGATGTGAAACCACAGACAAGTTATTTAACTATTTCCTGTCTTAGATCCCTCATGGGTAAAATAGCAATAATAATAAAGGCAACAGTAGTAGTAGTAGTAGTAATACCACTTACTTTCTGAGTATATTTAGAGCCAGTATGCAGTGTGCCAAGCTCTGGCACACTGGGTGTCAACAGGGAACGTTACCTGTAGTTATTGTGCACAGGTGTGTGCACTCATATGCATGCAAATACATAAGTGCATTTCACAAGTGTATCTATATATACTCCAAATTTCATGCTCACCCATATAAACCAGATAAATCCTCAGAGAATTATATTAAAACCTTTCAGAAAATATAAAAGCCCAATGATATTTTTAAGTAATATTTCAAATTCCAAATATAATTAAACATCAGAAAATTGTATATGTCAGATTGAAACTGAGGTAATTATAGCATTAGATCTCCATTTCAGGAGATGACTAAGGATCTAATTCTCCCAATTATCCCCTTTCAGCAGGATTTTAGTGATCAAAATGTATTTATTATTAATTTTTTTCACATTACATTTATTGAGGTAAAGTAGGTTTACATCATTGTTTTTGCTTTGGGGGAACTATATATGTGTATTATATGTTATATATGTATATGTGCATTATATATATTTGTGTGTGTATATATTAAATATGTGTCTGTACACACACACATACACACACACACAGGGCTCTACAGAAAAGGTAAAACCAAAAATATACTATTCTAGGACTAAATATACAAAATACCTGAAGTTATTTTTATTTGTTTTGTGACTGATAATAAATATTTAGCCTTCACCTAGGGAATAATGAGGTAAAATATAGCATTTATAACCCAGGATCCTTATGCTGATGATTTCTCCTTTTTTTCCCTAATCAAAGTCTATTGTTTTATATTAATAATGAAGAAATCTACAGCAAATCAGGACATCATGTGGTGGATTTTTCTCTTAGCTAGCTCTATGCAAAATTTGCATTTTCAACTCTTCTTTTTCAATTGTTTTCCTGCCCTACATTTTCTTTAATTATCTGATACAAAGAAAATGATACCTGTGATTGTGAAATCTCATCTCAAACACCCATACTTACTAGAAGGGGAAATCACAGAGACTAACATTTGTTTTGCTTCTCCTTTTCTCAATGAATTTTCACTAGACAACAAACATACAGTACTATTTTATTTGCACCACAACCTCATGAGTGTGCATTAATAATTAACTGTAATTATGCAGAAGCTGAGGTTGATGGTTCAAGACTATATCCCTAGTATGTAACAGAGCTCACACCACAATCTTTACATCTCCCATTCTTCACTCCCAGTGAGGGCACAATGACTGTAAAGTTAATTAAAATTAAGCTATAAAGTCCTCAATGACAAGGGTCACTTCCATGTCATTGAGACATTAGCAATGTGGTCACTATGCCCATATTCCTCTCTTATTTGCAAAAGTAATATATTTTAGTATTCTTTTTCTTAAGAAATTTTCCTTACATAAGTTTAAATCCAAAAAACTGCTGCAGCAGTGTTTTCTTATACCATAATCCTTCCCCAATAAGGTGTTGATATGCATGCAATATGTAGAAGTGTTAGTCAGCTACACTCTCACAACTAACATTTGTACATTGCTGTCAGTTAGAAAATAGTTTCACTTTATTTGCTCTCTACATTACGTGAAATAGATAGCCCCATACTACAGATAAATGAAATAAAAATTAACAATAACTAAATGATTGTCCACAGAACTCAAGGTTACTAAGTGATGGAGATTAATCAAAAACAAAATCCTGGCCTCCCTGGTGGCGCAGCGGTGGAGCGCTGCGCTATGGAGTTGTCAGCAGCGCGCGATTCAAGTTCGAAGCCCAGCCAGGGAGATTCCCACATGGTGCAGCAGACCTCTCCTGCCTCACTGGCGCTCCCCTCAGCAGTGTATTTCTGATCTGCCTGTTCTGCTCCCCGCTCTGTCTCTGGTGAACCCTCTCGCCGCCCCACACCTCTGGCCTGTACCCAGCTTGTATGTATAAATAAATAAATCTTAAAAAAAAAATCCTGAAGAAAATAAAAACAATCATGTTTTTGAATTCCAAAATATTTTTCTTTTTGTTTAATACCATAGCATTTAATCCTGTCCCTACTTTGTTTCACAGGACTAAATCGAGAGATAACAAATATGCAAGATTAAATGGTTCTGTTGCTCCTGCCTCCTTCCTTACCAGAGAAACCAAAAGTGATCGTTTGAAACTCGAAGTGTTTAAAATTTCAGACATTGCAGTCTTCATGTATTTCCTACTTTTCTCAGAAGGCGTTCTGTACCCTCTGTGTAGAAGACTCTTTACACCCTGCCTTAAAAGAAACTCCTGTGGGAGAAGGGAGTCCATTGTCTTCTTCCACAAGAAGAGGCAGCAGCCTTACCTGTCCAGCAAGAACATGAGGGGAGGCCTCACAGAACTAAGAACTTGGCTCAGAGACAAAGCTCTGGCTGCTGACTGCTGGGCTGAGCTGGTGCTAGCCGGATCTACCTGCTGAGTTTGTCTTTCCATAGAAAAGACATTAACAAGCATCCTGGAACAGGAATGTACAGCCAGAGCAATGTAAATAAGTGAGTTATCTTACAAGAAACGCAAAACTGACAGAAGTTTTAAACCTTTTACTTCTGATTTATGAACTAAGTTTAAAAACTCACTTTACTTGACGAAATCTACTCTTTTTCTTTAGGGACTGGTTTCCCAAGATTTACTTAACAAAGGACTATATTGTCTAATAACCTACGTAGGAATCATGATTTCCTGGGAGTGGTGGAACCTAACAGGCAAGGGTTTTTGCGTTCTGCATTGCCTTTCTACCTTATTCAGACTAGGCATAGTTTCTGACTGATAAGGGGGAAGGAAGGAGGGAGGAAGAAAGAGGAAAAAGAAGATGGAAAGAGGGGGAGCAGGAAGGAGGGGCAGAGGGGAAAGGGAGATGTGACAGATGAAAATAAGAGTAAAATTATGAGACAAAAGACACTACCCATCTCTGAGTAAAAGAACATACTGTATTTTCTCTTAGTCTTCCAATACTTAGACTGAAACATGTTTCCAAGTAGGAACATTTTCTCACAAAGCATATGCAAAATATTTCAACCCTCAGGTTTTGGCACTTCCCAGCTCCCCCATTCATTTACTTAACAGAGTTATGGGCCCGGTTCATCTAAGAACTGAAGCCATATGTGATGGACTGAGAAAATGGCCTGGGCAAGAGTCCAGCAACTAAAATAGAATTAGAATCATCACAGACTCTTTAATCCCAATTATTTAATCTGCAGGGTGTCTAATGACACAAGTATTTGGCATGACTAGTTAAAACAGTAGATCTTACAGAGAAATAAAAGGAAAAAAGCTAAATGAACGAAATAACATGAACTCAGGAGGTTTGTTTTTTTTTTAATTTGGCTTGAATTTATATCTTCAACAAATACAAAATCTGAATGTGTGCATGTGTGTATATGATGTATAGGTGTGATATTTTTAAAAAACAGATAAAAAATAAAGTCCAAGTGCTTTCATTAAGATCAATTTCATGTTGATACCACTTTCATATCCTTTCCCACTCTTCCAGCCTCACCACAACTCTCCCATAAGACATCTGCCCAAATTATTGCACTCTTATTAATAAATTTATAACAATTAAAGCCATGAACAACGAGTATCTGGGAGATACGGAGAGGAGCATACATGTCCCTTGAATCAGCTTTTGATCAACAAAGTCTTATATGTTTTCTAATAGTTAAAGAGATAATATAAATTATATTAATAAAGTAGTAAAGTAACATAAGAGCTGATCACAGACTAAAACTGTGGAACTTATTGGACAAGTTCAAGTTTAATGATGAATAGAATTTACCAGGTTTTCTTTCCCTGGAATTCAATGTATATGGGTAGTCGAAAGGCTAAGTTCACACACATTTTTTTTAAAGGATGTTTGGCAATATTAAATACTATAAGTGATTCCTTATGATTTCTTTAAAATACTAAAGATAAAAATGCATTTAAAAATACATTAACGTTAAATGTCAGTTAATAAATATCATCATACTAAACCACAGAGCTTTTAAACACTCCAAGTGGAAGACTTACTAAATTAAAACTTTTTTTTTATGGCTTTGTAACACATGAGATTCTCACTAGGGATACTAGATGAAAATTTGAAACTAAACTTTCTTTAAAAGACAAAAGATGAGCAAAAGTAAATTACCATACTTTTCAATCCATAATTCAAATTCGTATGCATGTTGCAGCAATTTTTCTTTTAGTTTATTTTGTATTTTATACTAACAGATTATAGCAGGTAAGATGTAAAAACATTAAAAAAGAATTTGAAATTATTCTCATGAAATGTATTGATCTCGATTATGTCTCAAATCATTCAATTAAGTACTCTCTATTGTTACTACAATGCAAATCTTAAGAGTTACACTTGAATTTATGTAATCAGAATAAATGTAAGAAAAATTTCTAAGTATGCAAAATTTCTCGTGTCAGAAGAAAAATGTAAATTCTGATTATCTTTTAATATTTCATAATATCTATATACTTAATATCTATTTGAACTTGATTTATAAATAGCTATTTCATAATACACTTTATGGCAACAGTGACCCCCCCTATTTTTGTGGGAAGTTTCTTATTATGGCATGTTGTAATTGTTAATAAAGGTATTGTCAAAAATGATTCGCTGTCCCAAATTTGAATTTAAAATTCTTGTTCAAAAGAATAAATTTTCCTGTTCAAACACTTTAAAATTTATTTTAATAACTCTGAATAAATATTTTGGGTCAGGAAGTTTTTAAAAAGACAAGGAAATATAAGATAAAAGGAGACTCCCCCAAATATTTGCATAAATTGTTTTGAAATTTAAAAAATATGTAAAAATACATCATCTACTTTAAAAAAAAACATTTGCAATGGAACAAATGGTTAAGAAGAGATTTTCACAGTCACTGTCAAGTCTTCCAGTTTTCCAATTTATCTGGAGTGCTTTAAAAGCATTGTGAATAGAGCAGAGAATCTCTTATTTATCTATTTCTCTATCAAATTCATCTCAGCAAATAAACTCACTTTATTATTTTAATAATTTATAAACATTTTGTAAAAATTATAAAATAGTTCAACATGTGTTTGCAAAGCCCTTCGAATTCATTTTATTGTGTATCCACCTTAATATACAACCATATAAATGTACGTGTACAACATTGTTTGAGTTAGAACTTATGATAAAGTTTCTAATGTCAATTAAAATTACTATTGGATGTATTTATACACACAATTGACTATGATGAGGCCTTTCAAGAAATCTCTGACTGATTATATAAATTTTGATCAGACTAAATATGTATTTATCCAGTAGAGCATACCAGAAGGAGCAATTCTGCTCTATAGATAAATACATACTCACCAGAAATATTAGAACAGCAAAGAGTCATTCTGAGTCTCTAAGGTAGCGATTTGCATTTTTAACTTTCATATTGCCTGTATAGTTAAAACTCACTCTTCAAAATAAATAAAAATGACAAATACTGTAATGGTTAATGAGCAAGTTTGGATATTCAAACTTTAATTTTGGTGCTTTATGAAAATAATTGGAAAACTATTTTAAGATCTCTAAAAATGTCATAATCATCTTCAAATAATTAAGTACTCTGCTAAATTCAAACTACTCATTAATAAAATGGAGTATATCTACCTGTTCATTTAAATTTTAAAAACAACATAAGGAGGCATCAGTACTTTTTACAGTAGTAATTTCTTCAAGATATTAATAGCATATTTTTTTCTATTTTTAAAAATGAACATTAAATTTGACTCATAAGAGGAAAAACAGCTAGTTGATTAATATAATCATGCACATTATGATCTATTTTTATAGTCAAAGGTAGCAAACTTTCTTTCAAATGAAAGACAAAAAAAATCTTAAAGAAAATAATTAACTTCAAGCAAATACATTAAAAAGAAAGAAAAAAACACTGAGCTCTCCAAAAGATTCAATTGGTCAAATCAATCAGGAAAAATACAGTGAAAATTACTAACGCATAGTCATTTTCTCAACAGCAGTGATACTGAATAATTTCTAATATTCCATTAAACAGTTGGGAATGTTTATAAATAGCTACAACAACTCATTATTATATTTTATACAGAAGTGTTCTAAGTGACCACATTTTGTACAGCAGAATATTAGTAATTTAAATAATAGTAATACATTTCTAAGTATAGAAAATGAGCCCTCTCCCTTAACAACTATATCCTCTATGAATTGAAATACAGAATTAATAGTATTTAAAAATGATAATACTACAAGAACATTTTCAATCAAAGGAAAAATTTCCATGGCAAATACAAGAATTGTCGACCTTGTTGTCTATCCTAGAAGAGGATATGAAATCCTCTTACCTATCATCCAGACACCAGACACCCAAGATCTATGTGTACCTCAAGATAAAACCTAAAACGTCAGACCCAACTCTCAGTTCCCCTTTCACTTCTAAGCAAAAATCTGAACTATTTATGTCTCCTTCTAGGTTCAACAATCTATGATTCAAATAGGGGTAATGGCTCTCTTTTTGTGTTCAGTAGTGTCCTGGGGAGGGAATGATTTTACTGTCCCTTTTCTGTGGGGCCCTGCTGCTTTCTCTAAAAGGAAATGAATTACTACAGGATGACGAGGTCACAAAACAAAGTCATTTAGTTTTACAAATCTATTATGTCTTCCAATCTGTTTTATGGGCCTGGTCCTATTATATACCAAGAAAAACCCTAAAACAAACTTTCTTCCTTTTCTTTCCACT
This sequence comes from Scalopus aquaticus, assembly GCA_004024925.1. NCBI lineage: Eukaryota > Metazoa > Chordata > Mammalia > Eulipotyphla > Talpidae > Scalopus > Scalopus aquaticus. The sequence continues at coordinate 36,970 of PVIJ01000395.1, read as the reverse complement.
GAAAACAGTTACAACTTTATGATTGTTTTTCAAGCCGGTTTAGCCCATAACTTTTCCCTTTACATGTTTCTCTTTCGGGTTTTTTTCCTCCCCAGAACCAATCCATTTCATTTTCTCAAACATACAAAACATTCAGGGACAAAAAATTGGACTTTCCAAAACACAAACTGCTGACAACTGTCAGAAGCACTTTACTGGGACATTACTGGCTGTAGCTTCAATGAATTAAGCTTGATTCACTGCGGGTGAATCATTTTCAATGCAGAGCTGTTCAGCAGTAATTGGCCAAGAATCCCTGCTGCGAAAAGCACTTGTCAAATAATGCTTGTTTACAAATATATCTCCAGACAGCAAAAAGTGGCAGTTACTGAATAAGTTCAGGGCCACCTCCAATATTCATAACAGTGGACATGCTCCTTTTACATATTAAATCTATTAAAATTTTCACTTGTTGATACCCTTGCCTATATTTGTCCTACTTGATCATCCTAGGTAAGTTTCTTGCTACACATGCCTCTAAATTATTTTATAATGTTGTGTGTATTTAACTATAGTTAAAAGGTTTCTTCCACATGCAATTTATGCCTAACGCATATAATAAGACAACTTATTTTTTTAATCTTAGATTCAAGGTAAAAAGTAAATTTTCTTTGTATTGTCCATTATCTAATATACGCTGATTTTCATTTTATATCAGTTCAGGTTCTAGATATATATGTTTGGCTTTCCCTAATTAATTATTTCTGTATACCTAAATTAATTTTTTAAATGAGTACAATACCCTTTATTAATGTAAACTCACATGAATATCTGCCTTAAATATCTTCTCTTTTATGAAAACATTTGTATTACACACATATATAAGACACATATGCACTATTAGACACACATATACTACAATTTGAGAAGTGGCTAAGCATTTTATAGGTTATAGAAAGCGAAGTATCTGAGACCAAGTTATTAGTAGATACAGTGCATGTATTGACTCTTTAAGTACCTTATCTTTCTAAGTCCCTCAAGAAACAATCAAAAACAAAATAAAAAATTCTAATTTGAGTCTTAAAGAGTAGATTGATTGCTGCTATTAATATCTTAATATATTCTCTCTGATCAATTTATAACAACACTATGACAGAAAAGCAAAATGAAACTAAGAACATGAATTTTACAAAACAGAATTATAGCTCTGGAATGGTGTCAATGAAAAGATCAAAACTGTGTTGGACAGAGATGGGATGAATGAGATAAAGTCATAGATATTAATATATTTTTTCCATTTATGTAAAATAATGATGTGTTCCAAAATGTGCCCCAGACTAAAAGGAATCTTTTATTTTTAGATTTCAGCGCACTGCGAAATAAAAATCCACTAATTTGTGGTTAGATCCTTGCAACCCTTTCTCACTGTAACCCAAGTTTTGATGTGTTCCACTAGCTGGGGTTAGGACAATACAACCTGTGGGTGTTAAGTCTGTAAAACCCAGGGTACCTTCCACAAGGCACAGCTTCTGCTTACAACACTTTGGAGGATCAGACTGGTGTTATTTCCTTGCTTCCCTGTTTCCTTTTGCCTCTTATTCTTAGTGAACAGTCTTGGTGTCAGTTCTCATTCACTATCACTGTCCCAGAGACTTCATCTCTTTCAATTATCTAACCAAGAGATACTACTCTTTTTCACCTCTACATAAACCTCCTTTTCACAACATACCTTGGGGGGCGGTGAAATAACAAGAACATGAAATGATAAATACATATTACTTATTCTTTAAATCAAAAACAAGATGCTCTTTTCCGTGGAACGAGACAGTTAATAAAAGGACCCCTATGTCTGTCATAATACTCCAGACTTCTAACACAATAAATTCAACAAGAGATGTTAAAGGACTATGACTTCAGAAAACACTTTCAACTTTCCGGATTTATGGGAGATTTCATCTACAGCTATAAATGTATGTGTGCGTGTATATATATATATACACACACACACATACACACGCACATACATACATGTACATATATGTATGTATGTATATATGTATGGGGAGGGAGCTATAGAACTACACATAATCTTTAGATTAAAAATAAATATAGGGCTTAAAGAACGAAGTTCATGGCGTGGAGTGGGGAGGCTGGATCTGCCCTGCTTTCACATGGTTCACAGAGAGCTGGCAGAGCTCCGAAACCATCTCAGCGCCTTCTCCCGTGGCCAAGACACTACCCGTGCAAGTCACGAGAACACACACGACTCCGCCGCGGCTGCTTCATCTTTCCGGTCCACCTTCCCTTGCCCCAGAAGTGGAAGGATTTTTTTTTTAAGGTTCCGTGCCCTCTTAAGACTCCCGGACCCCCGAGGCGGCCCCAGCCTTTCGGCCCCGGGGGTAGGGCTTTTGATGTTTACGTAGTGGAGCTGATCGCCTCTCGCAGCCCAGATACGGATCTAAGATGCTGGCCCCCACCCGTAGTAAATGCGCCCTTGAGCTGAGACCCAAGCACAGTCCGGGTGTGAGAGGAGGGACTCCTGCAAGAGTGCACCCGGAGGCCGAGGGCTGCCGGCAGAGCGCTGGCGGGAGGAGGGACTAAGCTCCGCTCCCAGAGCTCCGAGCGCCTCAGGTGCTGCTCCAGCGCGCAGCCCTACTCTCCCACTGCCAGCCGAAACACTGGTCTGGGTTCAGAGCGCAGAATTGGGGGTGGGGAGGAGGGTGGAGGACTCCAGGATCGGTGCCGCCGGAGGGCTTTTTCCCGCTTGCAATCAGGAGACATACCCTAATGGGTTCCAGCAGCAACTTCCAGGCAGTGACACTCCCCCCTCCACATTCCGCGGTATCCCACCTTCCCGCCTTCTTCCACTTTAGCATCAGTGTGATTACGAGCCCCACAAAGTAAAGGGCACCCCATAGTGTGGAGCGCCTTCTCTCCTTCACAATCCTCCTCCCGAGAGAAATAACAGCTCTCGTCACCCACCCCAGAATAGCATCTGGTGATGCCCTAAATAACAACTCCCAGAAGGCACTTTCCCCCAAAATAAAAGCATCCAGCCACCCCCACAATGTTTCCCATCACCAGCCTCAAATAACGGTTTCTGAAAGCCCCGCAGCTCCCGAGATCCTGATCCTTGCGCTTCGGGCAGTCCCCACTCGTTCCAAACTGAAATGTCACTTCCTCACACGCTTCCAGTGACATCCAGCCGCACCCAACCTCGCAGAGCAGGTCTCAGATACCTCTTACCCCCTAGCTTCTAACTTCCCAGCCCCCCAGCCAGCCTCTGTCCACATGGAGGTTGCTCGCCCAGCCCTCCACTGCTAGTGTCAAACAATGCAACCAGAGAGAGCAGAGAGAGCAGAGCGCGCGCGAAAAGGCCAGAGAACGCCGGCTACAAATAAAAATTCGGGACGAGGTGTGAGATTTAGTCCGCGGCAGCAGCATTCAGCGCGCCCCGATCCGCATTCCCAGGCCCCGCCTCGCCCATCCGCCCAGGTCGCGGCGGTCCCCACCCCCACGGTGCTACCTTCATTGCTGGGGCTGGCCAGGAGGGTCCGGAGAGCTGCGCACAGAAGAAGGCACGTCCAGAGGGGGGCCCTGCGGGGTGCGGAGTAGCAACCGGCCAGAGACGCGGAAGTGCTGGGGGGGTCGCCGCCGCTGCCGCCGCTCGAGGGCCTCCGGCGTCCCGCACCCCGGGGCCCTGAGCCCCGCATCTTCCCCAGCCGCCTCCGGCGCTGCTGTCCCGCGCCGCTCAGCACGGCTCAGACCTCGAGGAGGGGGCGAGGGAGGCGCGCGTCTCCTCCTCGTTCCCCGCGGGGTCCTTCGCCTTCTGGCACGCGGCTCCTCCGAATGCGGGGACCACGGATGCTCTGAAACCCCTGAAGTTTGCTCCGGCGCCTGTCTCCCTCCTTTCCAGGGGGGCCAAAGGAAATACTAGTTATGGTTGCTGGTGCAGCTCTGTTCTGGGCTCGAGGGTGTCTGTCGAGAAGGTCCCGCGTCCTGTTTCTTTGCCTCTTAAGACATTTTAAGGATTGCAGTCTTTGAAATGCCACAAGGGGGAAAGATAAAGGTTCCTTTTCGGCTTTCAGGGTTGACATGGACGAGGGTAAGGAAGACAAGTCATCTTAAGTCTAGAAGGAATCGTCAGGAAAAAGAGGGAAAAGCCGGCGGCTGAGGATAAAGGACGAGGAATTGAGAGAATACAGGGCAGGGGAAATGGGAGCGAGGCGAGCAAAGGAAAAGATCCCGAGTTCAAAGAGGCTGGCAGAAGGAAACAGCTGCGGGCTGGGGACTGACAAGGGGAGGGACTGCCCGTGGCCAGCGGGCAGAAGCGCGGAGCCCGGTGGCGGCGGCGGCGGCGGCCGGGAGCTGCTTGCGGTTCCCGCTGGTCGCGGAGGAGGCGGTGTGTGCGCGGCGGGGAAGGCGAGGTTGAAACTGCACCGCCACGGCGCGCTCCTGCTGTGTCTGGAGCTCCGCGGTCTCCTCTCCCTCCCAGCGCTGCGCCTCCCACCTCCTCCCTCCTACTCTTCGCAGCTCCCCCGCCCTCTGCTGCTCGCAGTCTCGCCAGCGAGAATCTACTGTAAGTGTGAGTTGCTTAGACGAAGTAACACACCCACGGAGGGAAGTAATCTGAAGGCTGCCGTGGTGAATGTTGCCTAGCGGTCTCCCGGAAAAGCGCGTCTTCCTCCCCCAGATAATTAGGGCGAAGAATACTCCTGACGACGCCTGGAGGACTGGGGCTCCGGGGAGGTGGAAGGGAAATCTGCCCTAGCTCAACCGGCAGTCTTTCGAAAAGCAGGTCCCTTGGTCTGGCATATTGCCTGCTGCCCATCACAGGCTGTGGCATCAACAACCTTGTCGTCACATATACTCGCATACGCAAGCTCTGCCGGTCCGTGGCTAGTTTGTTAAACGCTCATATCTCTCACTGCTACTCATCCTTTCCATCACTTTAGCAGCTGGAATGGAATAATTATTCAATATTTTCTTTAGAAGTAAATTGTAGAATTTCTAAATATGGATATGGTAGCTGTGATTGCGATCTCAGAAAGTCAAAGAATTTGACTATTGATGCTTTAGGGCGCTAGATGCTTTAGGACGTGATGGTTTAATTCATTAATTTCATTGAGGAATGTTTCGGGGTTTTAGCAGTTATATAATATGCAGATACATGCAGTTAATGCTAGTAAAATCAGCGGTCACATATTTAAGCGTTTTTTTAAATTAATTCTTGTGTTCTGCCACATTGAGAGATTTGCAGGGAATTAAGAAAAAAAACAGTTGCAAGCAATTCATTGTATGCTTCACCTTTATTATATCTTGTCTTGTTTTCATATTTTTCTTCAGTTTTCTCATTCAGTTTTTCAAAGAGCCATCTGGAGGGCAATTTTAATGTATTGGTATTTAAAAAAAAAAAGCTGACAAGAAACCAAGAAACCATCCATAAAAGTGTTGATTTTAGTAGAAAGGTATCTTGTTTAAGTTGGTATGTAGTAACCACTATAAAGATTGGGGTAGCATTCACACCTAATAAAAGCAAGTCAGCTTCTTGGCTTTGACATCTATAGCCCTGTTTGTCTTCACAACAAATTTTTCATAATCTCCAACTGATGGCATTTGGTTTTCGTTCAAATATTTGCAATGAAGATGAAAGAATAAATCAGCAGTGATGCAATTTTGTAAAGAGGTAGAAGCTCATCTTAGATTTTTTTTTTTCCTGAAATGTTTGGCACCAGAAATCTAAAAGCAGCTTCTTTCTATTATAATGTGCTCCAAATGCATGAAGCAAATTTAGAGAAATGGCAGTGAATCAGTTTTTCAGTTTGGCAAAAAGCCTCACAATGAAATGCAAAGTTAAAATTTATGTTTCTATTTGAAGACCTTTCAAAATGTAAGCTCCTCCCCCACTATTTATAGTTGAGTTACTTAAAAATATCTAAACAGAATAACAACTAAGTTATCTGAAATTGAGGAATAAATAACAATGCTAATATGAGAAACAAGCAGTTAAATGGAGCTTTGAGTCAGCTGCTTCATTTCTGTAGGCCTCCATATCCTCATTAGTAAACTGAGGAATTTGGAGATAGTCTTCAAACTCCTTCCTCTTCCATATTTCTTGCAATCCTGTGTTTACTATTTATGTTCATATATCCCCCATTTGTTTACTGTATATTCCAAAATTACTAAATTTCTTTAGACTCATATTTAAATCCTACTGTAAAAGACTTAAACAAGTTTCTTATTTTATTTTACAGTAGTACTTTAAATGTTCCTTAAATTGTCTCATATCAATCTGATTTTGTGTCTGTCACTCCATTCTATACAAGTTTCAACCCCTAAAAATATTTCACACACACACACACACACACACACACACACACACACACACACACACCCCTCATCTAAATCCTGCCTACCTAGTGTCCTAGGAGAATCATATATTCAATATTGTTTTACTAAAAGGAAATTTGGTTTTCTTGAAGAATCTGTAGTTTATAGTTGATGACAATCAAAACAATGGCAATGTTTTCTGAATGAAAAATTGGAACAAATTAATAATTATGCTTATACACATATGTGCATAATGATGCCATTTAAACTAGATTTGTCAAAGAAAACCTGAGATACTGGTCGCTATAGTGAGTAATTATGTTATCTCCTACTCAAGATAGATAACTGAAAATACAGAAAGCAAAGTCCTTTGTATTCTCCACATTAAATAGCAATCATCTTTGTCATTGTCGTATAACAATACTTATTGCATAGCACTGAAGAATGAACAGATGTCAAATGAAGCTCCAAGGACAGTATTGAAAGTCATTTTTGGTCTAATAAGAATTAATCAACAATGGCAACGAGGGTAGTTTGACTTAAACTTCAGTATAAAAAGACAGCTTTTATTGGGCCATGTTTTGAGTTCATGGCATATAAATACTTAGAATACTTACATTAGACCATGGTATTGCATGAAAGCTAGAATTCTCTTTTCCCTTCATACATACTGTTTTGCTGCATTCAATGTGCACCAAGAAAAGCAATCATCATAAGCAGACTTTCTAGTATTTACTGAAATTTGTATGTGTGAAGCTTTAAGTAATGTTTAATATTAATTATTTTACTCAATACTGAAACATCCTCTATGATGTCGGGGTAATTATTACCTCCAAGTTAATGATGAGAAGACTGAGGAAATTAGGTTGAGTGATAGAGACGCCTCACATCTTGGTGAGACATGGGAACTTTAACATGTGGAACTGATCTATTTGAGAAAAATATAATGTAGCAGAAGCAACAAAAACACTTTGATAACCACTTAGTTAAAATAAGAAAAAAGGTGACTACTCAAAATTTTTGCCCTAGTAGGAACAATTAACAGATGAAAATATTACAATTTTAAATCAAAAGCAATTAACCAAATCATATAGTATATGTCAAGTAAATGAATAGGCCAAAATAAGAAGCAAATACACCTAAATATACATTACCTGGAGAAAAAAATGTCTCTACACAAAAACATGCAACTTTTTGTACAATGGAGAAAATGATACAAATCAAGAAAATAACAAGATTAAAGTCTGTGATCAGATAATATTAGCAAAAACAAATGGCGGAAAGCCCATGTAAACTATGGTAGAAAGATAAATAAGTCTTTACATAGAAAGACTAAATAAAAACTCCATAAATAAAAGATCATTTTTCTTAAAATACTATATATACTTAGGAATTTTTTATTTAATTCTTTTAGCTTTTTTTTTTGCCACTTAGCCATATTATTTCCTTGGAAGAATTTGGGGGAAAAATCAAAAGCAAAGTAAAATGGTCTCCCATGGTAAATTTTAGATATGAAATTATAAGATTACCCAGTTAAACTATAAGCTAGTCAAAGGAAGTTCATTTTCAGGTCCTTGATTTACAAAAGAGGATAGGTATTATGTTAATTATTTTGATCTCAAAGGTAAAGACTGACTAAAATATACTTAAGCAACCAATAGCCTAGATAATATTAATATATTCATTATTTTATAATACATTTTAATTTATTAATTCAAAGCACAAAAATATTTCAAAATTTGGTGATTACTATTTTGTTTTTTAAGATTTTTTTCAAAGGTCTTATAATTCCTTTTCTCTGCTAATAGTGCACATTTTTACCCATACTTTAGATTTAATTTTATTTAAAGTTAACTATCAGTTAAGTATTTAACTTAAAAAGATTTGATTTTAATAAATTAATGAGGGCTTAAATATAGGAATTATTTCATGATTTAATAAAATATTACTTATCAGGAACTTTACTTATTAAACATGTTTATGTCATAATCAGTACTCATGTTTTATATTTTTTCTAATAATATTGAAAACAGAATGAAATCCTGCACTCTCCTGAGTATTAATACCAATATTTTAATATAGAATACAGAACAAGATAGTTAAATGAATTACAGTCAACAAAGAATCATAGTTTTTTATTGTTGGTTGTGGTTGTTTTATTTTCTAATCATTCTTATATATCCATGTGCTAGAATTGCCAATATTGCAGTTAGTGTGTGAAAAAGGCTGCTGTAGTTCATAAAGAGTCAAATTGACTTGCCGGAAAGTTCTTTGATTGTTGCCTCCAGCATTTTGGACAATCAGATCATATGAAGATGTGAACACTGACAGAAGCAGAAGAATATTTCAAAAGAGTCACAAGGTTGAAATTATACACTTAGTTCACTTAAAATTCCATTTAGTTCTCACCTACTTTGAAGACTCCAGAAGCATGACTGATGATATGCAACAAATAAGCTATACTATTTTTTCATATTCAGAGGAAAATTTTTATTAAACTCAGTGTATATACTCACTTGAAATTAATAATCCATTTATACAAGAACATGTTTTATAACTAACTCTAGTGTGCTAGAGAGAAAACTGACAAATTTGCTCTATGATATAAGTAAAAAGGGATATATATGTGTGTGTGTGTATATGTGTGTGTGTGTGTGTGTGTGTGTGTGTATATACATACACACATATACATACAAAATCAGATTTTTTATGCCACAGCTGATTGTCCATGGACTAGACTATTAGGTAAGAGTTCGCAATACTAGTGTCATGCATTCTCATAATATGCTGGTGAAAACTGAATGAGGAACATCTTCTGTAGGATAGTTTCAGAACATCAAGTATCTTTAAAATATGGATAACTTTACATCTAGTAATAATATTTTTAAATGCAAGCAAATTAATTAAAATAAGCTAAGAGATTAAACATAATTGTATTTTAATTTTTTTCATTATATTTTATATTTTTAGTTATATATATTTTTTAACTGAGGTAATATTGGATTACATTATTGTCAGTTAATTTGGAAGTGCAGTACATCCCTCAGGTATTACTACTATAGTTCACCCGCCACCAAATCACTCATAGTTCACTACCATAGTCCAAGGGGATATTTTTAATGAAAAGAAGGCATGATTTCTGATATCTAGCTCACATTTCAGTGTGTTTTCCCACTAGAATCTCTAGTACCACTATTGATCAAAGTTCTGTTCCTATTTTCTTTCCATACTTACCTGATAATTAACAATGTCCCTCTTCATTTGTTACACTGTGAAGTTTATAAACAGTTTTCCTAAAATATGTGAGAAGGAAGGAGAATTGTATCACAGAATCAGTGAAAATTATCATTTTACTCCTGTGTGCTAATATTTTATGACCTTAATGCTACATAAAATTTTCTCTGGGGCAATGCTACATAAAATTTTCTCTGGGGCATTATTTTCTTTTCTATTATCCGTTTTCCTGGCTTGTTCTTTTCCACCCCTCTTTCTCTGTCTTCTCCAAGAGCCTAAACTCCTGTATTTCCAAATAAGCAGATTTCCAAAATCACTTTTCTTCAGTGAATCTTACATCTGCAGGTCCTCAACAATCCTAACTCAAAAATTTCATAAAGAGCTTTCCCTACTTCTACTGGTACAAAATGGAGCCAAGTTTCCACAGTGTTACATTTATAAAATTTTACAAAAACAGAAAATCTGTATGTGTAGGAGATACACACACACATACACACACACACACACACACACACACACATTTCACTAAATATTTTAAAGTGATAAAAGGATATGAATTAAATGTTGGCCTTCCTGGTGGCGCAACGGGTTAAGCGCAGCACCAGCACTATGGAGTTATCCAGAGCCACTGTAGTACGAGTTCGATACCCGGCCGGGGAGATTCCCACATGGCGCAGCAATCCTCTCCTGCCTTGCCCACTGCTCCCCTAACCTGTGTAGTTCAGTCAATCTGCCTATTCTGCTCCCCACTCAGTCTCTGGTGAATCCTTTCACCACTCCACACCTCTGGCCTACACCCCAGCTTGTATGCATAAATAAAAAAATCTTTAAAAAAATGAAGAAAAGGATATGAATTAAATGTGAACACTTTAGTGTGATGATTTGTTGTAATATTTACTGATTACATTAAAATTACTATCTGACCTTTTTGTCCAATAGTTGAAAATGGATTTAATTATTATTAATGATGACCTTTGAGGAAACACATGACTTTTCCAAAGGCTGTATTAAGTATAAATCACAAATTGAAACCATGATTTGGAATCTACCAATAATCTTTTATTGTTGAACATGAATTTATTAATAGAAATTAGTAAAACTATGAAAATAAGTGTCTGTTTTGTAAATGTATTTTAATTATTTTATATATTTTAATTAATGAATATATTTCTCTTTACCTTTGTGAATTATATCCCCAGTATTATTGTATCCTAGAAAGAGATTCCATTCCATGTTTACAAAGAATGAGTTTTGTAAATTGGACCCAAAAAACCAGAATGGAAATGTCTCCCGTAGCTTTTTTAAAAAAATCACTTCCAAGCTCTTGTTCATGTGAAGCTTCCCTTGTTCTGATAAAGCCTTTCTGCTGACTTACACAGTGAACTAGTCTTATTTTGTAGGCCTCCCAGTACATTTTCTCTTAAGGTTTTGCTTGTCAAAATTATTTTACTTCAAGTGAGTTTTTAATAGACATTTTGTTTTGAAATAATAATAGTTTCACATGCTATTACAAAGAAATGTACAAAGAAGTCCATTGTACTGTTCCCTACATATCTCCCCCTGTTAAAAGCACATTTATTTATAATACAAAATCAAAATCAATATATTTATATTGGCACAGTTTATAAAACTTATTCATATTTCAACTTGTGTACGTGCACTAATTTATGTGTTTGTGTGCATGTGTGTCTACTTAAATTTATTGTATGTGTGTATAGCCTTGTAGAGCCCCCCAAAAAATCAATACAAACCTACCATCACTACATTATTCCATCATGTTACCCCTTTATAACTACACATATGTCTCTAGCTCCTGGGAACCACTAATAAATTTCCTATTTATGCCATTCTGCTATTTTACAATATGGCACACATGGAATATTGCAGTACAACAGGTCCTTAAATACCATGTTTGGGTTCAACATCCTTCTTTAAAACATTGATTAAAAAAGTAATAATCTGGGCCTCCCTGGTGGAGCAGCGCTGTGGAGCGGTCGGCAGCAGAGACATGGGTTCGATGCCCGACCAGGGAGATTCCCACGTGTTGCAGCACACCTCTCCTGTCTCACCCGCTGCTCCCCTCAGCAGTGTATTTCCATCAATCTGCCTGTTCTGCACCCCACTCAGTAAAAAAAAAAAAAAAAGTAAAATAAAATAAAAATAAAAAAGTAATAATCAGTCCCCCATCAGGACCACTGCCTATGGGGAGTTTGCATGTTCAACCCACCTCTACCTAGGTTTTTTCTACTCAATCTGTTTTCCTCCCATATCCCAATGGAGAAAGGAGAGGTTCGTTGGTGTGGTGCCAAAATTGTCTCAGTCTGGGTGAGTGTGTGTGTGTGTGTGTGTGTGTGTGTGTGTGTGTGTGCCTACAATGGAAAGGTAGGTGAGAACCGCCCTTGTGGCTGAGCTATTTGGATAGGCTCCTATCACATATGACCCTCAACTAAAATAAGTTAGTTGGAAAATGAATTACTGAATGCAAATAATTTTTTAATTTTAGTAATGTTGGGATTTTTTTCTTAGAAGTGATGCTTTTGTGACCAGAAATATGCCTTAGGAAATTAACTCTTATTTGCCACAATCATCTTATGGTAAAATTGTTTTTTTTACACGTTATTTTATTTAAAGTCACAGTTTTCCAAAAAATCTATCAGATTTTAAGTGAATACTTACTGTGTGTGTATATATATGTATAATATAAAATAGATAATATATAACACATTATATATATATATATATATAGAGAGAGAGAGAGATGAGTTTTTTTTAAAGTATAATTTCCTTATAGTTCATCCAAATTGTTGGTATAGTAATAGCTCATTCCTTTTTTATTGCTGAGAAGTATTTCATAATATGGACATACCACAGTTTTTCTAACCATTTACTCATTGAAGGACATTTGGGTAGTTTCCAGCTTTGGACTATTATACATAAAGTTGTTATTGACATTCATGTACAAGCTCCTGTTTCATAAGTTTCATATCTTTGGAGTATATGCCCAAGAGTATATGGTCAATCAATTTTCACCATTAATTTTAAATGATATGTGGTCTATGGTCATTTTTACTATAACTCTAACTTACCCAATAAAATTAGAGTAAATCAGATTAAATTGCATAATAAATCTCTTTAAAAAGAAAATATTGGGACACGCAAAAAAATTCAACATATAGACAGAGCAGCAAATGGAAAATCCAATGGAATATTGAATAAAAAAATGCATACTTGAAAGGGAAAATTCAGGAATGCAAATGAGTATCTTTGTACATTCTAAAATGACATGGTTCCTTATTTAGACTTTAACTTTTAATAGTAGAAAATTAACTATATTAATGAAATAATAGCACACAAACATTTACCTCCTAGATTTACTCCAAATATGTTATTCAACCTCATCCTCCCTCTTAAAAAAATGTTTTAGTTTCTTAACACATATATTCTGGTACCCAAATAAGTAACTCATATCACTTCATCCCAAACTGACATTTCAAAAGATGAGTTCAAATACATTTGCAGAGATATTTTTGAGTTCATTCAAGCTGAGCAGTACTTCTTATCTTTTGAAATGTCAGGCGGCTAGTCTGAGGAAAATGGAAACAGATCTCTTTTAAACATCATCACACATGTGGGCATCGGATTTTGACTTGATTTCTCCAAGCACACTGTGGGAAATATATCATACTTACGTGCAAAGGTCTTTCTTTTTCTGAAAAAAAAAAAAAAAAAGTGAAAGAAATACACTCAAAAAGCAAAAATAAACCATCTTAATTATTCTATATTGTAAGTTTTACTTTAAGATCCTCTTATCTATTTTCCCACTTTTGATTTTCTAATAATTTTAAATGTTTTAAGATTTATCATGCAGTAATATAGTACTATGAAACTCCTAAAACTCTTTGATGTAGATCTAACATTTGAATAGGATACTTAAACCCTAAATTTGACATTGAAATATTAAAACCAAAACATTGCAAGGAAACACATTAAACGATTCTTGTGACCTTAGTCCCTCCTGAATATGTGTTTGAACTTGAATATTTGCTTAAAATCATTAAAAATGCTGATGAATATGTGCATTATATAAATATAGAATCGACGCATGCCACTAGTTTATTTTGCCTCTGAAACTCTACAATATTAGTAATGGAGAGATCTTTAAAACAAATACAAAGTCTTTAGGGTCAAAAAAACAAGAAAGGAGACAAAAGAAAAATATGTTGGAAGCTGGTGCTCAAGGAAATTAATGAGACATAATCTAAAAGGCTCAAGAAAATTAAATCCCAAATCAATATGTAAAAGAACTAATTAAGAACATGATGGTTTGTTTTTTTTGTTTTTTGTTTGTTTGTTTGTTTGTTTGTTTGTTTTACCAGGTATACATAAAAGGCTCTGAAATGTGGAACATTAGGCAACTCTGATAGTGGAATAATGGAATAAAAATTTGATTTGTGAGAAAATGTGTTTTTAAAAATAACTGTATTCCCAGATCCTTTCTCCAGCCTATTCAGTTAAGTAGATTGTCTTCTTCTTTACCCAACTCAAAGGTGAAATTTTATTCTCTGAAAGAAAGTTGAAAAGAAGGTTTCTGTTCTAATATATGTCTGCCAGAGTAAAGATAAGAATAACATCCTGAGTATTATATGTTATAATAGTTGTCTATTGCTGTGAAATATATTATCCCAGCATTTACTTGATTGAAACAACATGGATCATCTAAAAGTTTCTATAGATCTGAAACGTAGGAATAATTTAATTGGATTCAGTGGTTCCTCATGGGCTGAAAAATCAAGGTAAGGATGAATTGTAGTCATCTCAATGCTCAGCTGGCAGAAGATTTAGTTACTTGTTTTGTTGGCAAGAATCAGATCAATGTATAATCCTAGTCAGAGGTTATCCTCAGATTGCTGCCACATGAGTCTCCTAAACATTATAACTGCTTCATCAGAGTAAGGAAGTCAAGAAAGTGAAAGTGTATGTAAGTGAGATAATAGATAAAATCTTTTACAACCTAATTTCCTAAATTATATTCTATCACCTTTGCTGATTCAATTCATTAGCAGTAAGGCACTAGGACATTGAAAGGAAAGATGAATATTTTAGTCTTAACTTGATATCCCAATTTGTTCTCTATAAGGTTAGTAAAGTTTTTCAGCTGCAATATTCAAAATTTGTCAAAGGATGGAATATTATTGTCTCTCCCCTCAAAGAAAGTAGTTCTCCTTTGACAACAGATTTCTCAGTAGGCTGTTCATTTACTTTATTGTTAAATTTCTATAGTGCTTTTCCTCTAAGGAGTTCATGGGGTTTCATTTTTTTCATTTTCTTTTCTATGCAACAATGAATGCAGGAGGACAGTGAAGCAAAGTCAATAGAGATTTAATAGAAAAATGATTGCAATTCTAAACTGTTATGCCCAGGAAGATTTTGTTCATGTGTGAAGGAAACATTCAAAGTCCTGTATAACTTCAAAAGAATAACACCCAAATATATTTTCTCAAAAAATTTCTGCAAGAATTTCTCCGTATCACTAGGAGATGAACAAAATACAAGCTATGGATTCATTATGAACATTCAACATTCAAAAACAAAAATAATTGTATAAAACCACTGACATCTATGAGAAAGTGTAGGGTGTTAGTACATGTAAATAACTACTATTTTAATTCCTATGTAGAAAATTTCTTAAAAAACTCCACCATAGCCCATGGTGCTCCCCCTCCCCCATGTTTTCCTTCTCCTCCCTCTTCCCCTCTAGTAGCCTCAGTTCTTCAATCAGAATTCTGAGGCTTGTAAAGGGTCAGATAATCCAAAATAATAAAAAGTCATATTAATGTAACTCTAGTATTTTTTAAAACTGTCAAAAAACTTAAATATTTGAATTGAAATTAATACCCTAACTTTTAAATCACTACAGAAAGAAATGCCAGTAAAATAAAGGATAAAAGTAAAAGTAACCTTAAAAAGCACAAAATAAAAATATGCAATGCACCGTAATAATATTATGGAAATAAATATGAGCAGCTTAAATTTTGTGACAAAAAGTTAAGATATGCAAGTTGAATTATTTGGTTTCTGGATGACCTCTTATAGAAAATTCCCTTTCAAATAAACTTAAGTTATCAGAAAGTTTGAAATGATTTAGCAAATACTGAAAATAATGGAAAGAAAAGAGAAGATGATCTTAACAATGGAATGGAATACAATACTCTCTTGAATTCTCTGTGTATGGAATTTCTGTTCATTATATCCTGATCTACTCAAATATCATTTCTTTTTCAAGTATTTACCAATAGTCCACAAAATTACAGAATTAATAACTCTCTTGCCTTGCTTTATTTTCAAGATAACATTTAGATTTGGTGGTACTAATGATTCTTGTACTACATGAAGTCTTTAGTGGCCCAAAAATGCACTAGTAATTTTTTTTGCCATTGTCTAGAATAATCTGAGATGCAGATATATTCAAACTATGTCTATGAATTAAGTTAAGATTTTTTTATGTTCTCAGTCTCATTATTCCTAGATAAGAACTATTCATGAATATCATGCTTTATGAATCTATGATAACCACTCTATGATAGAAGTATATCTAATTCATATACCCTTAAATGAATTTGGAATGTTTCTAAACACTAAATTCATGGTATATTTACTTATAAAATGCTAACTTTCAAATAACTTTGTAATTAAAAAACACATACATTTTCACTTCAGTATCACAAAATATAATAGGTTTTTTAAATAAATGCATATTGCATTTCCCCCTCTATTTGCTTTGTCTCA
Source organism: Scalopus aquaticus (assembly GCA_004024925.1). Taxonomy (NCBI): domain Eukaryota; kingdom Metazoa; phylum Chordata; class Mammalia; order Eulipotyphla; family Talpidae; genus Scalopus; species Scalopus aquaticus. Next base: position 20,641 of record PVIJ01000395.1, on the reverse strand, counting down.
TCTTCTTACTAAATAGCCCTTGATTGACTCTATCTTGGAATAGTAGCAAACTGAAAAAAACACAATTTGAGGTAAACTGCTTTAATCTTTTCAGTATTACCTTAAGGTAATACTTACCTCTTAAGTATTTAGAGTTAAGTTGTATGCAAATTCATGTATTTAGATTTATTTTATTTATTTATGCATATAAGAGCTGGGGTGTAGGCCAAAGTTGTGGGGGGGTGGGGGGACATGAGAGGATTCACCAGAGACAGAGTGGGGAGCAGAACAAGCGGGTCTACTGAAATACACTGCTGAGGGGAGCAGTGGGCGAGATAGGAGAGGTCTGCTGTGCCATGTGGGTTAGCTCCCTGTTCGGGATTGAACTCGTGCTACAATGGCTGCCAATAGCTTCATAGTGCTGAGTCTTAACCCCTTGCACCACCAGGAGGCCCTAAATGAAAATTTAAATTGAAAAGAAAACACAAGTCTATCTTAGTTATGATCAACTGAAAGCAATTTTATTTTATTTGAGTAAAATGAAGTTAAAATTTAGTTAATAACATATTTTATAAAGTCATACATTAAATTCTAATGAAACTGTATGCATGTATGTAATTAATATTTCAATTTGCATACAACTTTTAACAAAATGTTGCTGCTTGCAAATGTAGCTGAAAAAATTCAATGTCTAATGAATTACCACTTTCACAATTTTTACAATACTTTTCTACAGGATTCAGTATGCTTACAACTTTTACATTATCTTAAAGGAAAGTTATTTTCTATTTAACAGCTTGCTTACAAATAGTTCCAGATACCAAATTGCTATTTTCATAACATCTCTGCCTAAAATTAAAAGGAAAACATCATATTAAACTCTCTTTGTTACTAATTAGTATGAAAAAAGTTTTTAAATAAGTAAAAATCACATAGATGCATACACATATCTCATTTCAGAATGATGACATAATGAAGCAGATTATTCACTTAAGGAACATGAAAAAAATAAATGATAAAAATAATCCCATAAATTAAATGCCGTTGTCTATTCTGGTATACACTATGAGTTGATATGCCTACACATGTTGAATTAAATGATGATATACACCATGAGTAAACTTTTCTAATTTCTGGAAAATATAAAAATCAACTCAAAATATAAATTTTAATAAAAAGAATTTTTTTAATACTTTACCCTAATGTTTACCAAAATTATTTTTGATGATTATAATTTTTAATATTTAATAGAAATGTTAAGAGATAATACCTATGATACCAAATTTTTGTGTTTCCTGTGTGCTATTTATTTTTATATATGCATCATTCTTCTAATATATAGATTCTTTTTGACTATGTTTCCTTATTGTCATCTACTTATTTATTTAATGTATGTGTGTGTTTTATTTTTCTATTCATAAGACTGGATTATGTTTTCCAGGATCCTTTTCATTATGGATGGCCCCTTGATTTGAGCCCAGTTTTTAAAATATGAAGTAATCTGTTACCTTTCCTGAAATACATAATAAACTTCTTCTAGTCCCCATGCTATAATTTAGCATAAGTTGATGGAGTGGAGAAAAATTCAAAGATTTAGAAGGAGGCAAAGCCATGATCTGGGGAGATCCTGAGGTGCTGGATGATTGTAGGACAGCACCAACACTAGAGCCTGTCCCTTTTGTGATGTCAGCAGGTAACACTGGTAAACAGTGAGATCATTACTGACTTAAAAAGGCTGTAATCTGTAGTATCCTGGTGTGCTGAACATGAATATAACCCTGAAAATCTTTCATTAGCTCTCGTTTTTGAAGGTATTTCATGTAATTCATTTTATATGTTTCACTGTGTAAATTTATCCAGTAGGACTGCAACAACATCCTAAATCAGCCTAGAATGATATAATATTGCATCACATTGCATAATACCTTCATGCACACATCATCCATAGTTGATTGCATCATTTTATGATGCAATGCAATACTACTGCCAGGCGGCTGCTGAAGTAAGCTAATGTCAGCAGTGTACTCCAGAAAGCCCTGTCGGAAAGGTTGAGCATTGAAAATATTTCAGACTTTTTGCGAGACAGTTTAAGATACTGTTCCATAGAAGAACTGTTATGATTTTATCCATTTAGGCATAATACAGAACAGGAATGCCTTGAAGGTGCATTAACAGTGTGGACAATTTCTGCTCTTCTTGTGGGGAAGTGACATTTGCCAACCAGAAGAAAAATATCACTTCTCAAGTGAAGAAGGCTTATCATCTTTACTATGGATGCAAGGTTAGTGACCAAGATAAACTTTGGGCCCCACATATATGCTGTGCTACATGGACAACACAGCTTTCACAGTAGTTCAGTGGCAAAAGACCATCAATGCCGTTTGCAGTCCCCATGGGGTGGAAAGTGCCAAGCAACCACATAAAAGACTGTTACTTCTGCTTGGCTCCTCCTCTTTCTGGTGGAATAACCAAGCAAAAGAAGTCGAGAATAGTCTACCCAAACATTCCGTCTGCATTTAGACCAGTTCCACATGGTGAGGGACTTCCTATTCCAGAAAATCAAGCAGAATATTCTCTTGATTCATCTAATGAAGACAAGAGTGAGCTGACCTGTTCGTCTCCTGTTCCAGCAGCATGCAGTGATCCAGATTTTCACTGTGGTGCATCATCAACCCCACACAGACTAACACAGGAAGAACTAAATGACCTGGTTGGTGATTTGGACTTATCCAAGAACTAGGCAGAATTGCTAGGATCAAGACTCCAACAATGGAATCTTCTAGAAGAAGATGTCACAATTACTTTCTATCGAAAGCGCCACCAGCAGTTGGAGCCTTTCTTCAGAAAGGAAAGTACTCTGGTATTCTGTTCTGATATCGGGGGCCCCATGAATGCCTTAGAAATCATTCATGACCCACAAGAATGGAGACTGTTTCTAAACTCTTAGAAATTGAGTCTTAAGTCTGTGCATTTGCACAATGGAAATCATCTTCCATCTATTCTGTTCCTGATCAGCTGTACAAGAGACAAGTGAAGAAATCTTAGAAGTGGTCTATGACTTGACTTTTTACAGGTATTAACCATAGGCCTATTACTATTGGCATGCATTTTGTGACGTAAACATTAATTTATTGTAGATTACAAAATAGAGCCAAAATTAGAATTTGACTGTCATATTCATGTTGAGCATATACAAATTGACAGGAAATGACTAATTTTATCTCAGTAACATGACTTTTATAAAAATTTGTTAACCAGTGTAATCAAATGTGTACAATGTAGCATTTTCTTAAATCAATTAGCCTATCTTTCTTATATATCAACTTACGGGAGCCTTTGACCTATAGGTTAATCAACACAATCTTAAGTGTTCATCATTTCAAACTATCTTTCTTCATTGTAAGAAAATTTTTATGCAAAATAAATATTTACTGACTTCTTATTTCTAATTGGTTTTTAGCTCACTATCATGTTATAATTCTCACTGCGACTTTAATTCCTCCCATGTTAGTTTATTCACTTCCTTTTTCATATCTCCTCATCATGGAGTTCCTGTTTTTTTCCCACTTCTTTACACAAATCTCAACTTCCTTCCAGATCCTGGTAATGTTTTGTACTCATTCTAAGTCTTTTCTGACTATTCCCATTTTTTTTTCATCTCAGACCCTCCTCCACAAACCGCCACTCTCTTACTATTGTTTGTTCCTTGCACTGTCCTTATGCTTTTCTCCAATGCACCAAGTTAATTTCACCCAGTGATTCTGCATTTGTTTACCCATTTTCTCAAAGATCTCTTATTCTAAGAACCTCAATTTTATCTTTCACATCTTTCAGATCTCTTATTATATGAACTCTCAAATAGGACTTCTTTGATTGCTCTGTTTACTTCTCCCAAGGCTTTCAGTCTTCTTTCTTTATTTTGCTCTATTTTTCCTTCTTGCTTACAATCTTACATGATGTTAAATTTGTCTTTGCATTTGTTCATTTTCTGTTTGCTTCCCTGGAATATAAGCCTGTCCAGAGTAACCAAGCACTCTGTTCTGTGGTATAAATCCAGCATTTAGAACAGTGTCAGCCATATAATTGGAGATCAATAAACATCTGTTCAATAAAGAGATGAATGAATAAATGAATCAACCCTTTTGAAATCCTATAAAAATGATGACAACTATCAGAACCTTTAGATAAATTTCACATTGCCTCATGTGAGCTTCTTGCCCCTTCCTCCCTGGACATACTCAATCATTAAGTGTGTCACATGATGTGACACAAAATTGCCATTAAAAAAAGTTACAGTGGCAGAGTAGGAATCATTTCTTTTAATCCAGACCCTGAATGATTGTAAAAATAATCTACATACACCTCATATAGAAGATTACATCAAATTTAATGATTAATTACTCCTTAGTATTTCCCCATTATTTTAATATGTGTTAATATTATGACTAAATTATAAATGTTTTGAAAGAACATTTCTTAACATTATAGTATGAAGCTTCATTTGCTTAAATATTTCCATTGATTTGGTCACCTTTTGATTTATTTGTTCAGAAAATAAAGTGCTTAAAGCTTAAAGTAGTGTTATTTAAATTTTTACTTTAAATAGAATACGGTTCCCTTATTATATACAATATATGTTCTACAAATTAAGCACTGTTTTCTTTGTCTTTGTTTAATAATGGTAGTGTTTTGTGTTCAGTGGATTGCAAAAAAAAAAACCCTTCATATCTATGACATCCATCTGAACTGAATACTGCTTAAGTAAATTAATTGAATAAATAAATAACTAAAAGGAATTTTGTCATGTAATTTTTTTTCTTTGAGCGACACACCATGTGCCACAAAATGCTGCTACCTTTCTCACATGGGGTGGCCATCATTTATATTTGGACATATTTTTTTCTCATGCAAAATGTTCTAAAATAGTTGAAAAGCAGTAAGAATAATAATTTAACATCATGGTAATTTATTCAGTTCTTCATTGTAAACAAAGAAAAAGCAGGCTTTCCTCCATTAAATCTTATAATCTATAGGGTTTGTATCAAAATGTAATGCTTCCATTGAGACACAATAGAAAGTTTTCTGAGAGATTAGCCTGTATGAGATTTGTATGAGATTTTTAATTGTTTTTTTAGTTATTTTACTTTTCTTTAATCTGTTAATTAATACTAACCATTGATGTTAGTATTTTGTAAGTACAAAATCTCTTATATACCTTGGCACTCTGCTTTTGGCTTGCAGAACCTTGTTTTATTTTATGCTTAGTGATGATTATTTCTTTACTGTTTTTCCCACAAAAGTACTAATATATTTTAACCATTAGAGATGTTTTCTAATCATCTTTCCTAGAAGGGAAAAATGATTATATACTTTCATAATCTTTGATTTCAGTTATTAACTTCACTTGAGTTATTTTGCACTGAATTAGAAACTTATTCAAATCATACTTTCAAAAGTATCCTGTTTTGCCACTTTCATACTAATATTCTCTTTCATTTTATTTCTCTTCATAGCACTATTCTTCTTCTTCTACAGGGACAAGCTTCATGAAACCAAGAACTTTTGTTGCTACATTTAAAAATTTTTTATCCTGTCTCTTCTTGGCACTTGGTATGATGAATTATCATTTATTGAATGAATGCGTGAATAGATGACTGAATTCATGTTTCAATTCTAACTCATTGTGCCCCAGAAGAAGCACTTGGCACAGAAGATTACCTATATTGAATTTACCTACTCACACTTTGATGCTATTTATTGAAAGATTTGTAACCCAAATGAAAGCTAGGTGACATATATTAGAAAGAAAGAAAAAAAAAAAAACAGAGCATACATCCATCAATTATTTAATTGCATAAACCTAATACTTAAATATAAATGAAATAATTATCCCTTTTATCATATATTTTTAAGTCACAAGTCATAGTTTATTTATTCCTGTTCTGTCACATACTTTGCTGGCAAAGATGATTTGAGTTCTCATTTAGAAACACTGACAACTTATTTTAAAATAGTCTATTTGTTCCTCTCTAGTTAGATGTGTGAGACACAGAAATAGAACACTGTGTGATGGAACAGATGCTGTAGCAATGGTGAGTTTATATGAGGATGCTGATGACAGATGCCACCTTACAGCATTAACCAATAAAATAAGTATGGGTATTACTACTTACAATTACTCAGAATGAGCTGGTTTATGGAAAACATGAATGCATAATCCTATTCTCATGTACTGTAAGTGATCTCATATTATGATATGATAAATACCCAAAGAAAATTGAAAAAGAATAAAACAAATTTAATGCAGGTGGCATGAACCACTTTCAGTTTTTCTTAGGAAAGTGTTTTGTTCTCTATGACAACGAGAAAAAATAAAGATAAACTTTAGTGGGAAAGTTAATTGAAAATATCTAAGCTACTTTGAAGATTAATTCAAAGTAATAATTCAAAATTTTTAAGTGAAGACATTACTTAAAACAGTGATAATTATATTTACTAGGATTATTTTCATTTTTTAAATAGTAACACATATGAACAGTTGAAATCCTATTTAAATGAACTAGAGGGAGGTACAAATATGTTCTGATTGTGGAATTTTATTTTTTATAGCTAAAATAAATTATGATTTATCTTATTTATTATTTAAATAGCTTTAATGTCATATTTATCATAAGAGGATTTTGATTTCCATATATAAAATAATCAAATTGAAAGTCAATATATTTTGGTTATCTTATGGTAATGTTAGACTTGATTTGATCAGTTTTTCTAGTTCTATTATTGACTATATCAACAATAAAATTAGTGAACAAGTTATATTTGCCTTGTTCCACTATGACAAGTCTGTTTAAACATAGACTCAGGGGGATGAATTTGGATACAGGTAATATATGTGGGTGGTGTTCCCAGGAAATACAGGTAAGAAAGTAGTGACAGTGAAGCAGGCAAGATAAGTTGTGCCAATGATCTTGCTGCTGGAGTCTACTGATACATCAACTTCTAAGATCCCTCTGAGAAACTACAATGACCAGCTTCAGAATCATCCATTCCTTCATAAGAAAACAGTTCTTGCATTTATTCAAGACTACTCTATTTCCACTGGTTGAGGGCTAACTGAGGGACTTTATCCACAACTTACAAATTATCCCTAATTACATCTAAACAAGTTATAGAGGTACCATAAGTCTTTGCCAGTACTGTATCATATACTCAAAATTTTGTCACTCACACCTCAGTCAAATGTAAGATCTTATGTTTTGTTAAGTGTCCTTAACATACACACACACACACACACACACACACACACACAGTCACAAAAATCTTTATAAAGGGGATTGGAGGAAACTTTAAGAGGTAATGATTTATTTTAATTGTTTATGTACTGGTGCCTCCTACTTTTTGCTATGTAAATGTTCTTTTTATAAAGTTTAATAGGCTTAAATTTATATTAAATTAATTGCCTTATAGCTCAGTACCAGAAACTAGATTTTTATCTACCAATATAGAATTGAAGCTATATTATTAGTTGGTTTCTTATATTTACTTTGAGACAGTTCATTTCTTTTTCTTTTTTCTTTCTTTTTTATGGTTGTGGTAGAGGTCGGGGGAAAAAGAGAAAGAAATAACTGGCTACATTTCTTTGGAGCAGAAAAGAATCAGTACAGCTTGAATTGTGTCCAGATCTGCTTTCTGCCATCTCTAGAATACTTGCAGTCTAAGCTCATATAAATGCCACTGAGTGAAGGGAAAAGGTCAGAAGAAAGCTGTGGCTGCCCCTTTGTTCAACTTCCAGTCATGCTAATCTGTGTACAGGCCTATCCCTTGAGATCTCAAGTTTTTCCTTGAAATTCTCTGTTTCAGTTTCATTCATTTTTAGTGAAGAATATTTTCTGAAACTCTAGGATATAAAAGGCCACAGGCAAAGCTAAACAGGTAATACCCTGGACCTTTCCCAATAATAGATACAACTTTACTATGAGCTGTGGGACAGACCTCATGTCTTTCTTTGAATATCAACAATAAATATAAAGAAAAAAGTAACCATGCTTTTCCTATTCTCCTCACATCAATAGGATCATGATGTTTTCTAAATAATTATGAAGCTTCCAATCAAATCACCAACACTTATTGAATTTATGAAAAAATTATCAGTTGCTTCTAACACATAACACACTGGAGCTATGAGTTGCTGTTATAGGCATTGTGTACATGTCCAAATTATCCCTTTCCTGTTATCAGTATTATTTTTAGAACAATTCTTGTGTTCAAAGTGTATTTGCAAGTGACTGGAAGAGGTTAAAATGCAAAGTCAGATAAGTAATCTGAAACTCAAAATTGTATCTTGAAGAACTAAACATTCTACCAAAAACAAATAGTAACTAAAGGATTAAATCTGAGCCACTGTCTGGGGATCAAACTTATAGAATTAAAGTACAAATACAAGGTTGTTCAGGAAGTAACAAGTGTAAAAAAACAGACAAAATTAACAAATAATTGAAATAGTCCAGGACTAAAGGAAGTGATTCGTAGACCTTAGGCAAGAAAAGATTTACAGCAATTATTGCTTGTTTTTTCAGTTTCTGGACATGCTGATGCATTCTATTAACTTTAATTGGGAGGAGAATAATAGTGAACAACTAGGGAGATTCCAAGTAATTCAATGAAGAGATATGTGGATTTGAGGATCTTGCCATAATTATGATTTCCAAATAATACATTGAGACAAAAATTTGACTTGTAGTCAGAAAGTCTCTCAGAGAAACTAGGTTTTTTTTTTTTTTTACATTTCTGGAAACCTATATTAGCCTTCTGAGAATCACATCTATTAAAATTTACTGAGTAGAAATGAAGTGGTGTGGGGTTTCAAGCCCTTTAGATATTCAAAATTCTTGCCCACTGTTCTTCCTTGGAGAAGAGGGTTCAGTCAAGTATTTTTCTGCAGTACAATGATGTTTTTATTCTCATCAAAGAACATAATTTCCGCTAATAGCTTTTATAGTGAGATCGTTTTTTAAGATTTAACAGTGAGAGTAAACAACCAACAGTCTCCATCAAGTCCACTCGAAGTTCTAGTCTGTAAGGGCAGCATTATTATTGCTTAGTGGATTTCTTTCTGGATTTTTAAATGCATATATAAACACAATTATTAAAACTTAAAAAATGATTAAGTTTCAAAACAACTTTGAGCCTATAACTTACAGCCATTATAGTTCCTATAGCTTCTAGTTAATAATTTAGTATATTAATAATATAATAAATCTTAAACATTTCATTGAAGAATGGGCAAATTAAAGCTATTTAATGAATCCATACACAATACAAATACTTATTGAAGAATAAAAAAATGGAATTATATGTGAAGATCTATTCCAACAAAATAACAGACTCATATGAAAATCAAACGTGGAAGTAATACATTCTAAACACATACAAATTACAGAGAAATTTAGTACACCCTCTGTACAAAACCAAGATGACTAATTTTTGTACCAATTTGACCAGGTTATAATGCAAAGAAGTTAGAGCAAATACGAGTCTAGATGTTTCTGTGAAGATATTTTTTAAGGTGATTAGTCATAAAACCACCAGGCTTAAAGTAAATCATATTATTCTCGATGAGCCTCAATTAGTTGAAAGTCCTAACTATTCTCTTTTATTAAAATTATTAATTTTTTGCATATCTCATGAGACTAAAATATTTTAGAATTGTAAAGCAGTTCTTGAATAATTGATAGAAATCAATTATTTTAATGCCAAATATTAGAAATTAATGTAAGCAGTAAAGGAATATATTATTTGATTATCCATGACTTGATAATAAAGACAAAGATAGATACAATGAAAGAAAACTCTTTAGAGAAGATTGAGAATATATACATGATAGAATTTGAAAATCATTTTTATAACAGTCTATGTTATAATCCAGTAAGTCATATATAATGACTGAATGCTAAAACCATTACATGAAAATATATTAGAAAACAAGATATGAACAGGCTGCCTATTATAACTGCACACATTAACTATAAATTATAAGTTAAAAAAATACCTCCCGAGGTATTAAGCTCAGGATCACTCACAGAATTGCAACCTCCTACAATAAAGCACACAGCATACCTGAAACATTAATCACCATAATGTTTAATCTGAATCTATTTCAACCTCAAGAACTAATGTTCAATTATAGGAATATAAGGGTCAAAAGAACAACGTTTAACATCATCATAAGGAAACAATCATACATATCCAGAATGTGGGATAATCTCCAAATTAACTTGTCTGAAACAGCCAATGACATTTAAAAAAATGAGGAAACTTTTAAATAGGAACAAGACTGTAAATTAATAAAAGAGTATGTGTATCTTACTAAATAGCTAACATGTTATTTTATTAATAATAGCACCTTAAAGTTTTAGAAATAACTAACATACTCAAATGCATTTTTTAAGAAACATCACTCTTACAGCAATATGGAAAAATGATAGAGTTTATTGCAATAGTGCTATGAGAAAACAGGAGGACTTAATTTAAACCTGGAGTAATTAGGATGTGGGAGCTTAGATTTGGTGCTGGATTGAATGTGTTTTATGAGTGGTTTGATGACTCAAAACCCTAGAATCTGCCTTCAGTTGAGTCAGTTCCCAACAAGAAGCAGAAAGTGGCCCAGTCATAGTGAGAGTTGATTTCTGTTTGGAACATCTATATTAAAACTACTTATATGAGATCAAGGTGGCAATGCCACACCCATGGTCAGAATTTGTATATCAACTATTTACAGTAGAGATGAAATCTCAAGTAGAGATGAAATCTCTTTGTGTTATGTGAGTACAAAAATAGAACTGTGCAGCATATTGTAGTAACTTGTTGCTTCCGTAACAAATCGCCACAAGTTAAAGGCCGGAAACAGCACATTTATTCTCCAACAGTCCTGGAGATGAAAAGTCTGGAGAGAACTTTAGAGGGTAAAATTCAAGTTGTCTGAAGGGTTGACTCCTTCTGGAAGTTACAAAGAAGAATATATTCTTTGCCTCTTTAAGCTTCCAGAGCTTCTGTATTTCTTTGCATTGTAACTGCATCTTTGTGTGCTGTCTTTCCCTAACTTTCTTTTTCTATAGTCAAACCTCCCTCTGCCTCTTTCCTATATGGACACTTGTTACATTCTGTCCATCCAAAAGTTAACTAAAGCTAACAATTAATTGGGTATATTTTTCCTTAGTCCCAACTAGGGAGCACAAGCCATAGTCAGGATGCTGCTGGTCTTAGCCTGAAGAAACTGTGCCCAGGAAGAATGTTGTCTTTGTGAAAAAAGAGCATTTTGGCAACTACTGCCTCCAGACAAATCAGTAACTTCAAAGGACATCAAGTCCAAAATATTTGACATTGCTAAAATTTCCTGTTCCCAGAGTATAAAACTAAACAGATAGGATAAATTTTAACAGACCTCTTTGTTTTCCTCAATGCATAAACAACATCAGATAAATACATTAACCGAACCCCTGTCTGGATTACCTTTGTAAAAATCCTTGAAATGTTTTCCTTGAAGAATATATAAAATCCTCATTGAGAAGCTCAGAATTCAGTCAGATTTCCCAGAGATATCTGGAAACTATCCTTGAGTTTGACTTCTCAGTCTTGATTCTTTCAGAAACTCACTTACTTTTGCTTGCCTCAATTTATTTAAGCCAACACAGATAATTCAAAATGATCCCTCCATCTTAAAGCACTAAACCTTAGTCACATCACAAAGTTCCTTCTATCATGCAAAGTAAAATATTGAGAGTCTAGGAATTCAAGTATTGACATTTTAGGGGAACTGTTACTCAGTCTACAAACCACAACAATACAAACTCATGAACTAAAAGAAGTTCTTTATGAAGAATGATAAAGAGCTCAAAAAATAGAGAAAAAGAAAAATGAGAAAAGAAAAAAAATGAAGATACTCTTGCAATGTTAATCAAAGATAGTAAGTTCACAAGAAAATATTTTCCACGCAACTGCAATTAGACTTGTACATATGCTTCCTGATAATACCAATCATGTTTGTTTGCAAATTTCTTGGCAGACCTGAATTTAAATTAGCTGAATGTTTCTCTCATTTTCATTAACATTTTTAGTCAGAATTTACAGGCTGACCTTAGTTTCCCCTGCTTATACTCAGCTTTGAAGACTTGCCTATACTCCTGAGGTGCAGATCTTGGAACACGTTCCAGGTTTTACTAGACTGTTCAAGTATAGGCAGTGACTTTCCAATGAAACCACAGGCATCCACATATGTTATTGTGGATAGCATTTTATTTAATCATCTTACTAATGATTATTGAATAACAAGTTAATACCAACTATGCCAGAGGCACTGTGTTCACTCTTGTTAAATTTAGATTTTGTAGGACTTGACCAAACACATGAGACAACCCCCACCCCAAATAATCCATTCTAAGATGTCATCAGTTGTAAGACTCATCATTATTTTATGTACTAGGAAATTAAAAATTATATCATCAAACTATGCCATGACAGTAGAATACCATTTCATTCACATTAAGATGCAACTTCAATTCCAGAGACATGATAGTATGGGAATTAATGGGTTCTGAACTGTAGTGCTTCAATACATTGCGTGATGCTATTTTAACACAGAGGCATACCGTAATTATTTGAAATGAGAAATTAGTGAGACATCACTAATCCAGTTCGATTCAAAGAGAAAGAAGTTTTCTGATCATGCCTGAAACAGGATGCTTTTGTTAGTTTCTTCTCTTTTGTTCTTTAGATCCCTTTACAGTGATGTAAGATCAGTAAGTAAAGAGGATAAAAATTTTAATGCTACACTTGAGATCTAATCTCTAGAATTTAGACCTGAAGAATGAAAGAGGTGTAGCAACATATAATTCAACAAAAGGGGATTTTGAAGAGTCAATATTAATTTTTATATTTGGCCTGATTAAATTCTCTGGGCTCTGGATTGGTTCTCGCATAGGTTGGTTGAGTTAGTCAAGACAATATTTGAGCACTTGCTTAGAGAAGGAGAAAGTGAAGAATGAAACTTAAAGGAACCCGTGGACATATTTATAGATGTATGGAAGAAATGACCTCTACCAAATTGTAAATATCTTGGTATTGTTGACACATATAGCATATTGGCTAATGAGTGAGGATGAGATTAGACAGGCAAAGTCAGATCATAAAAGACATTGTATGTACACTAAGAAATTGAATTTTATATCAATGTGTTGTAGGCATAGGGCAAGAGACTGATCAAATCTATTTTTAGAAAACTTTCTGTAATTATGAAAATAATTAATCTTTAATAAAAATATATTCTGGGGCCTCCCTGGTGGCGCAGTGGTTGAGCGCTGCGCTGTGGAGCTGTCAGCAGCGCGCAATGCGGGTTCGACTCCCAGCCCGGGAGAATCCCACATGGTGCGGCAGACCTCTCCTGCCTCGCCCGGCTGCTCCCCTCAGCAGTGTATTTCTGATCTGCCTGTTCTGCCCCCCACTCTGTCTCTGGTGAATCCTCCCGCCGCCCCACGCTTCTGGCCTGTACCCCAGCTTGTATAAATAAAAAACAAACAAACAAACAAAAATAATAATAATAAAATATATTCTGAATAGAATATTTGTGCAGAATAGAAAACAGTAATGAAAAACTATGCCACACATACAACTCAGGTTAAACCACTATTAAAAATTTGAGAAATGTCCTTCCTAATGTTTCTCTGAGCAAAACACACATGACAGTGTGGTTCTCAGTGCAATAAGATTGCACTTCTCAGTGCAATAAGATAAATATTGTATTTTATTTGTATGTTATAGATTACCTGTGCAATATATACCATATTTAGTTTATATCATTTACATGTAATCTGGTTAAATGGGGGACCTAAAAGATACATATGCTATAACTAAGGGCCTACAATTTCTCATCAGTAATGCTTATTTATTATACAGAGGGACATTACAAATGTTTGCAATTTTACTTGAGAATTTTTTTTTTGCTTGTTTTATTTTCATCTTTCTTGTAATGATATTTTGTTTTTTGAATTGCTTTTTGGCTATCTGTATTGTTATATTTTAAAACTTTCACATACTAATAAACATCTTATTATAGAAACGGTATTTTTTAAAAATAGAATTATTTTCCTCTACTATTACTACTCAAATAAAAGTTAGGGCCTCTCTGGTGGTGCAACGGGTTAAGTGTAACACAATGAAGCTATCCAGAGCTTCTGCAGCATGAGCCCAATATATAGCCAGGGTGACTCCCACATGGCGCAGCAGACCTCTTCTGCCTCACCCGCTGCTGTCCTCAGCAGTGTATTTCAGTCCATCTGGCTCTTCTGCTCCCCACTCTGTCTCTGGTGAATCCTCTCACCACCACACACCTCTGGCCTACACCCCAGCTTATATGCATAAATAAATAAATCTTAAAAAAAATAAAATTTATTTTACAAACACTTTATAAGTGTGCATGAAGATTCGGAAATACTTATGGGCTACATTTGGTCACTCTGGGAGTAGTTCATGAACATAAAGCAAAGTTTTTTGAGCAAAATCTATGATAGAACTTGATCAACCTTTCAAATGGACTCTTACATGCTCTTCCAAACCACTACTGACAGTAAAGATGGCATGGTTTCAAGCATGGAGTGAACATTCCTGTTATCTGTAGCATCCATATATTACCTTATTTTGTGCCAGGTCCCATGGGGGTGCTCAATATTAATGATGCTGATGGTCGAAATGCAAATGGATGATTTACAGCCTTTGAAATGTCATCTATACTCAGACCTAAATGAAATTTGTATGTGTGTGCAATAAAATTATAAAATCATATTTTAAAAGTAAGCTCTAGAAAATGTAAAAAACTAAATAGTGTCACTATAATAATATTGCTGACATATAAAAAAACTATTCTGAACTTTCTTTAGTAATTTAAGATTTCAGAATGCAGTATGACAATGCATTTATACATAGTAGCAGTGAAGGTGAGAGCTAGTTTATTTGGTTTCCAGTACCTGAGCTCCTAAATGGTCACTTCTCAGATATAAACTTCAGAATATTAAGTTATAATTAAGCTCTGTTCAGAGAAAGTAGCAAAAAATAAACCACAATAGAAGGTAATCGAAGACACAAGGTTATTTTGTTAGAGGATTTACATGAGTAATTAATTAGCTTTGATGATCTCTGTTTCACATCCATGAAGTGAAAGAGGTGAAATTAGTGCCTATGAAAAAGAGTATTCTCCCTTGTGGGTATCATTATCATCATGCCTGTGAGTACCTATGAGGAAATATTACACAGTGAGCAGTAAGGAAATAATTTAATATTATATGTCAGGTAGGCTTTTCTGGGAGATAGGCAGAAACTACAGAAAGACGTTGGACATGAAGAATAAAGAAAATGTTTAAATTGGTAATAAAAATGCTAATTCACTTGTCAGCAATTTCATGACTAGAGTCAACTGTTCAAATAGATTCTTTAAAGCAAGGCTCAGCAAACTTTTGTAAAGAGTCAGACAACAAACATTCTCAGCTTTGTGTTCCATATGTTCTGCATTGTAACTACTCAAGTCTGCCCCACTGTAGCATGAAAGAGTCACAAGTCATATGTGAATAAATAGGTGTGGTTTTTCCCCAAAACTTTATTTACAAAACAAGGGATGTTTTCCAATTGGTGCTTTAAATAGTTGAGTGGAATGTGAGCTATATTCAAACAGAAGTGAAACCAGGAAGGTCAGCACACCATTATACTCAGGTGGTCAAGATGGATAGACAAGGGGCCTCCCTGGTGGCGCAGTGGTTAAGCGCTGCGCTGTGGAGCTGTTGGCAGTGGCCATGCGAGTTTGACGCCAGGCAGGGGACATTCCCACATGGTGCGGCAGACCTCTCCTGCCACGCCCGCTGCTCCCCTCAGCAGTGTGTTTCTGTTCATCTGCCTGTTCTGCTGCCCGCTCAGTCTCTGGTGAACCCTCTCGCCGTCCCACAACTCTGGCCTGTACCCCAGCTTGTATGCATAAATAAATAAATTAAAAAAAAGAGGATAGGCAATAGTGACAGTCAGATTCAGGCGGATCTATACATCTTAATTTGGAGGGAGCTATCAGGTTGGACTAGCCAGGTCTTCTGAACCCTGAATGAAAAGGATAGACTAAAACTTGGTATCATACTCTAACCCCTTAAGACAAAATCATCTAAATAAAAGGTCCATATAAAAGATAAGATAAGAACACAGTGAACTCACTAAAATACATTCAGCATAATGACAGCAGCGAGTGAGGTACACTATGCTAATTGCAACTCAGTTTATTTCAAATCTCATCTTCTACTAGCACCATGTTCTAATCAAACATGCATGTTTAGGAATTGCCTCCAGAACTATGTGGAAATAAACTCTCATAACATCTTTAAAGAAAGTACATCATTGTTTACTATTGCATCCTGAGAATACATGTGACAGTGCCTAGAACAGGATAGGCCTTTAATGAACATTGTTGAGTGTGTGGCACCTGGCAATTATTAAAGATATTGCCAGTAGAAGTTAGTAAACTAATGCTACAGTTTTCTTATTTTTTAAAAAGATTTATTTTATTTATTTATACATACAAGGGATGGTATCAGCCAGATGTGGTGGGGAAGGACGGGTGCGGTGATTCACCAAAGGCAGGATGGGGAGCAGAACAGGCAGATCTACTGAAATACACTGCTGAGGTGAGACAGGAGAGGTCAACTCTGCCATCTGGGTTAGTTCCCTGGACGGGGATCAAACTCATGCTGCAGAGGCTGGCAATAGCTTCATAGTGCTGAGTCTTAACCCCTTATGCCACCTGGGAGGCCCCACAGTTTTCGTAGTATATACTCTCTTCATAATATATAAAAGTTTTCTGACAGAAGCTATCTTATAGTCACTATTGTATCCTTTGTCACGTTAATTCCAAATATATTACATTTAATATTTTTATTTAAAATTTAAATTCTGAGTAAAGTCAGTAATAGTAATAAATAGCCTAAATGATGAAAGCTATAAAGCAGCTGGTCTGATTGACATTATAGAATAGTGGTGAGTGCTGAAATTTGATTTTTCATCTTCTCCTGTCATCCCTCTCAAGACATTTTAGGGTCATCCTCCATGAAGTAGAACATTGACTAAATTTTACTTTAAATAAGCCTTGACTCAGAGTAGAAATCAGTCGGCCTTGTTGAAGGAACTTGTAAGCAAGGAAAAAAAAAAATCCCAGGGTATTAGAGAGCTATTGAGTATTTAAAGAATCATTCAAAGAAGAACCCTTGGTAAGCATTATTGTAAGCAATTTTATCTATATTAAAAAAAAAATGAAGAGCTGAGCCAACTAGGCAGGAATTGAAGATGTCATTTTTATAGAGTCTCAATGAAAATGAAAAGTATTACTACCTGCCTTGCCAGTTTATATAGCTTTTGAGGGTGAAAACTCTTAGTAATCACATTAATTATTGTTAAATATTACCAGTTTAGTGTTGTAAAGATTATAAACATCAATACTTACAATCTTTTGGTAAAATGTACTTAATTTTTTAGGGCATTGTAGATTTAGCTAGCAATTCCTAATACAGCATATTGTAGAATTGCCATTTAATAATTTTAGAAGTATCTAATGCAATTCATTCCTTCTTCAGTGGCACATGTTCCATTTTCTGTCTTTTCCTCATCTTTACCACCTGCTAGCAATGTTTCAGACAACAAAACAGCAGTGTTCTCAGCAGATAGTACAGCTCCTCCAAAATGCAGCAATTCAGATGGTTCACAATAAGACAAAACCTTTAAAATAATGACAAATGTTTTTTGTTTATTTTTCAATTCATGATTTCCTGTTTAATGTTTAAGAACTGGCTTATAAAGGGTAATTAAAAGTACTATTTGGGGTGTATATCTGCACATATAGAACTAGAGATTCAAAAAGAGTTGAATTAAGTATCTCTTACTCAGTCTTTAATGATACACATCCAGTGAATCTGTTCTCTGCCATGTGGAAATGAAATGTTCTGTTAGGACATTATTTTGTGGCTCATAGTTATTTTTTTTTTTCTGTGTGAACAAATAAATTTATTTGCAGGTGAAAAATGTTTGTAGTCTGTTTAGGCTGCTGTAACAAAATGCCATAGACTAGAAGGCTTATAAAAAACAGGTCTATTCTCACAGTTTTGGAGGCTGAGAAGTCTGAGACCATGGTACTGAGAGTTTGGGTAGTTAGTGAAAGTTCCCTTTAAGGTTTATAAACAGTTACCTTTCTGTGGTGCCCTCACATGTCATAAGAGGCAAGACATTCTTATCACGACACCTTCATGAAGATACTAATACTATTTATGAGGCCTTTGCTCTTGAGATCTTATTACCTCCCAAATATTGTATGTACTTCCTACTACCAAGTGATGATAGTAGGAAGGCTAAGATTTCAACATTTGCATATTGGAGGACACAAACTTTCAGTCTATAACATAAAGTGAGCATCAATATTACCCATTCTCTTATTCAAATGAAAACCTTTTATCACATATAAGAAATTGAGGATGAATTGTAAAACTTTGGAAGGAGGAAAAACATCAAATACTGAAAAATCATTGTATTTAACAATATATTTTTAATACCAGATGAATGTTTAAACAACATATTTAGATATATGGTGGTAAAAATAAAATGGGTCCCTGGCTATTTAAGCAATTGATGTCATGTCCATACTGTTTGTTTTGTATTTCAAAGGTGGTAAAACTCCTAATAATTTTAACAAATAACAAAAGGCAACATTTTAATCAAAATATAAAATAAGATGAAATATAACAGATCCCTGTAGTAGTAATGAAATAACTGAAATTAATGGTCACAGTTTTTTTAAGAAATAAATGGTTATGCATGCATATTTATCTTGAAGGAAATAAACATGACTACAGATTGGACTGAGTAGGATGTTATTCACTTACAATTTTAAAATAAAACTGTGTGGGTAGATTTCATTATTTTATACCAATTTCACCAAAATGAAGTAAAGACTTGAAAAAGCTAAAACTGTGAAAAATTACCTTATTATTGTTTCAGTATTTTTAGGTGAAGAATAGCCAAAAAAAGATATTTATAACTGCAATCCTGAAAGTGTCAAAATACTAACTCTTTTCCACTAACTAACCTATAAAACAATAGGAGAAATTACAAAACAGATGATGTTATTCTATCTAGTAAAAGCTCAGTTTAATTAAACGTAGTTATCTTAGCATCTACTTTTGAAATGAACTATGCTAAGTGATGGGTATATAGAAATAAAAGACTCAATACTGAATTCAAGGAATTCAGTCTTTTAGTAAGACAGAATAGTTAAACCAAATATTATATTGCAGTGTTATAAATGTCTTAAAGGAAGTGACAAAATATCGTAAAATTCCAGATAAGAGTTGATTCAAACTCAGCTTCTGCTACAAGTGGGATAGTTTGCGAAAAGATTTGTAAAGTCTACTGGGAAAAGTGTGTAGGAGTAAATGGTATTCATTTAGGCAGACAGGTGGGCCAAGGAATTTCCATTTTGTGTGGAAAAATGTTTTTTAATTGGTGCAATCTATTTATATGGACCTATAAAATCATGTACCAATTTATATGTTTTTAGAAAGAAAGTTTGATGGACAGGTGTATTTTCTTTTAAATAATTTTGAAACTGCTTTATGATAAATCATACTGATTTGTGTTTTTGCAGACTGAGAGATGCTCAACAAGAGTTAAGTAAATGATTAATGGCAAATTAGTAACTTATTTCTTGTTTATACTGTTTATTTCACAAAATTATGTGGAACAATTCAAATGCAAGTAAATATTTTAAAAATTTAATAGACTTCAAACTTTTGTGGTTTAACTAGACTAGCCTTCTATGGATAGAAATATAGGAAAGGAAGAAAAAAAATATGTGAAGGTAATGTAGAATGAAGAAACTAAAGGGAATCTGTAACTATAAACTGAAATAAGTGAGATTTGCAGGTTTGCAGTTTTTTGCCAGAAGGTAATTTCCAGTTGAATATTGGTCCTGTAGTAAAAACAAAAAAGCAAAGAAAAAAAATACTCCTTTATTAGCTTAAGATATCAAGAGTATAGAGTATTGGACTGGAAAAAGATTTGGAAATGCAGGAGGAAATTCTGGAAAAGAAGGAATTAGAAAGAAGAGGATAAACAAAATATGCTTAAAAGTTGCACAACTCTTCATAAAACACTGAAATTTTCACACATAAAACAGAATACAGAGCTCCCTTGAAAAAAATAGCAACTCGAATCTGAAAGATTTGAAAATTATTTTAGTTGCTGCCAGTGCAGAGGACACACAGTTTTAGTTCAGCCAAATAAAATGCCTGCCTGAATAAAAATCAACCCTCAGAAGGAAATTACAGCAGAATCTAGAGTTTCTACAGTGTGTAATTTACAATGTCATGTCTGAAATCCCAGACTGCAAGTAAACATTAAACTATAACAACAGTATGAGAGAAAAAATATAGTCATATTCAAAGTTTTCCTAAAATTAATAAGTTAGTACAAATAGCAATCTAATAGTCTATAGTAGCTATTAAAATATGCTCAATGATTTAAAGGAAAACATCCTTATAATGAATAAGCCACTGAGGAATATGAACGAGAGAGAGAGAGAGAGAGAGAGAGAGAGAGA